>CM021106.1:194575456-194627820 GCA_007115665.2 Sequoiadendron giganteum
ATGTCCCATTTTCCTACTGCTTGCGTGTGAAGGAGGGAAGGTTGTTTTATGTTCCCTCTTGGAACCACGCCTTCCTTCCACTTTCCCTTATTTTCCATGCCCTTCTCTTTCTCTACTCCCTTTCTCATATGTGCATGGGAGTGTGTAGATTCTTCCTCCCTTTGTCAATTTGAATCAGCAACATGCTATTTAATTAAAACCCCCAACTCTTCACCTTCCTGGCATGCATGGGATAAGTAATAAATCCAAATCAATATCAAAGATAAATATCTATTTTTGCCTCCTTCTCGAAAAACTCATTTAACTCTTTTTTTTTCAATTCGAATTTTCTCTTTGTATCTAATCTCATGCAAATGGTAGTTGTTAACCATAAAGTCAGATCCACCTTCTAAGCTTTGATCTCCAACAACATTTACCAAAACTCCAAGTTCCTATCTTTAATTGCATGCATAATTTATTGAAAGGTAATTGTTTTCAATTTGTAAATTGATGTTTTCAATTCAATTCCAATTTAAAAACATATTGCTGTTTTCTTTTTGTTTTAAATAACTTATTTTAATATCTATTTCTTTAAACATATAATTCAATATATGGATATTCTTCAATATTTATATTTTCACCATTTAAAAGTTTATTCCCATCATTTAGAATAAAAAGAATTATTATTTTCAACTAAAATTAAAAATTTACACAAAGAATTAATTATTTAAATAAAATCAATTTCTCCATAAAAATAATCAAATTTTCATTTAAAACAAACAAATTCTTTTTCGCAATTACGTTCAAACAAAGCATAGCCATAATAACCATTTAATCATCAAATTGCATTTTAATTAATTAAATGGTGTGTGAGATTCCACCATCCTCATTAACGTCTAATGGCTAAAACGAATCTACCTAAACAATGTTCCCACCTTCATTCTCGTTCACCTGTTCCTACGTTCACTCGCACTCAATTTCTCATCAGTAATGACAATCCCCAAATTCCATAATAATGAATTTTAAATCATTTGATTTGCATTAAAATTTCAATTTCAATTTTATTAATCATCTAACATAAACATGCAAATCGTCTGATTTATATTTGCATTTAAATAATTGATAAAAATCAGTACATGACATCCTTCCCCTCTTGGAAGAGACATCATCTCAATGTCTTATTTTTCAATCAATAATCATAGTATCTCAATCAGTAAATCATGGTATCTCAATCATAATGAAATAATAACTAAAATCATAGCTCTCAAAACATAAGCATAAGCTATTCATAGTAGCATCCACGCTATCCATGTTAACAACATGTGAATCAAAAACTAGAGTATCAAGTATCTCATGCATTAAGCAAATAATACTCTAAGAAAATAAGTGAGGAAAATGATGATACATTATCATAGAATCCTCCCATGTAGCACTATCCTCAGTATACTAGTCCCATTGGACCTTGTACCGAGTACTATCCCTATTAACGCTAGTCTATAAGCAACTGGATTCATGACTTCTAGTACATCAAAGGGTACACAAATATCAGAGCCAACTTTGATGATTTCCCAAAATACGTAAGATTTAAAAAAAAATTCATCATATGTAGTAATCTTGTCCTTTATAAACCTTGCTTCAAGTGTCCTTACTATCACATAGGAAAATCTCGTATGCTTCACACATACTTACTCTCCCAGAGAGCTTTATTCTATAAATACATCCAAGATATAATAATAACTATACTTAGTGATCGAAATTCATTGGTCCATGAATTTATCTTTAGTATAACCCAAATGGAATAGGAATATCGATGTATTGTACACTACATTGTGGGTCCAATCCTTTTCATTTGTATTTACACTTTTAGACAACTCATAATCCGAGTCCATCCACCACTTACACATTCAATATCCTTACCAGAAAGTATTTTCCATTAATTACTTGTCTATCTCGAGCATAACCTTGCTCCTAGACACTTATAAATTTTGATACTGCTCTACACTTAAGCTTTTTTATCAATTAAGTTTCATCGATCACTTTGTTCTATTACTCCTTTTTGACATTTTATCAAGTCCATGATTATATCCAAGCCTTTTTTAGCTCTAATAAAGTTTCCTTTCTTTCCATATAATGGTCCAAACTTCATTTTTAGAAGTTTACAAATCATTCAAGATTTAGTCCACCATTTTACTTTTTTGACTAAAATAATATATTGCACATTTATTCAAATGAATGTCTCATGCTATGATTTTGGTTTACACAACCCTATAATTTTTATGCTAAACTGAAATAACCTTTCAGGTTTACTAAGCAACTTCTTACCCACAATATATTATTTAGGATCAAAATCCTATAAGTCGAGTTTCCAAAAACTGTTGGTTCCTTTGATGAGTCTATCCACCAGAAAATTATGTTATTCAACTAACATCGAGAGATCAATTTGTCTTGTGTTCTACCATTTTCCTTCTAGAATCTCAAGATAGTTACATGTCCTACCAATGATGACTTATGGTCTTCATTTGTAGGCATACTAGTCATTACCTTGCTATATTTTGTGTAGCTTCTTACTCTATCTTCTTTCGGATGATAGTGGATCCTTATCCAAAAATTCCCTTTGTCATTCCGATGTCCTAACTCTGACATTATTTTCCTCATTCCATTCTCGAATCTTCCAAATTTTGGACACATAGGTTCTTTTTTATCAAACAATAGTCTATCGTTTGACTAAGTGATAACCTATTTTGAGATAATTCCCATTTATCTCAGGACATCCATACCGTGGATTTTCTTTTGTCCTCGGATTATTTTCAAAGATGCAATTCATCTTTTAATTCAATATAATTTCCTTGATTTAATTTGGTACTAATTTTGAGTAATAATCCTCTTTCTATCACGTTGATCTCTAGATAATAAAAAATTTAATTTCATATCTAATTATCAAGAATTAACATTTAACTCCATGATTTCTTAATTATAAAGGTGAGTCTCAACTTCAATATATCCATTTTGAGCACAAGTAACAATTCTCATGTTCTTATCCGTAAGATTTTCAGCATTTCTTGCTAAGTGAAAATTCTATTATGTTCTATCATGACAATAGATGCTTCCTTTTGAAAGTGTTTTTATTTTAATATAGGAGCTACTTAAAGTCTTTTCAATAATACGACTTCCTTTAGCTTACTAGGCATCCCTCCTATGTTTCTATCCTTATAGTGTTTCATTAACTCCAATGATATTCAATTGCATGGGAAAATCTTAAACCCAATATTCCCTTCCAATTCTCACGATGGAATCCTTAATTGTTGACTAGTCCGATTGTTTATAGATTTCCCCTCTATATGGCTATAGTCAAGACCCAATGTACAACTCATTCAAGTTTAATTCCTACTTATAGGTGTTAAAGAATAATCCAGTACGTAATCCAATTTAATAGGTTTTAGTCTCATCATAAGGTCTCTCTTTATTAAATGAACTTCTTGTCCCAATTAGGTTATCTTTAACCCAATGGTCTCATTCAAGAGTAAGGTAGTTATTAAGTGATTTAATCGTTCTCATTAAGAGATTTTTGGTGTGGTTCACATAACGTCACATCTTACTTTATTTTTCACATAGAAATAACATCATTGTTTAAATTCAATATATTAAGTATATAGGAGTATAAAGACACTTTCTTCCAATCACGAGTCTCTAAGATCTTTCCTTGTCAATCCATAGACAATGATCTTCCTTATCATGATCAAGCTATCTGCCTATCCTTTTCTACGACATTGATAATAATATCTTTTGATCTTTAGATCATATAATCATAAAGCATAAAGGTCATGGTTCTTAACCTTTGCATTTGTCCTTTTTCCTTGTGGTCATAAAATGTATGACTTAATTGTCCTTATGACTTGCAAAGAAGTCATACCCAATTTTTTTCTAGGTGGGGTACTTAGCTTGAGTCAATCCACTCTCTTCCTTCCCCCCCTTAGTGTTTCTGCAACTTTCATTCTTCTCACATTGAATTTCTATCAATTTACTTGCTTCTTTGGAAAGATTTTGTCATTCCTTCTAGTTGAATTTTCATTGCTTTTCCTTACCTCATGGCATACCTTAATACACTTTTCTCAAAGTTAGATTTTTCATTGCTTTTTTTTTTTATCTCATAGATTCAACATATTGGATCATTCAGTAGGAGATCCAATTAAAAAACCGCAACAAATAACATTCCATATTCCTTCTAATATCCTTTTTCTTTAATGGAGGAATATCCATGCTCACAAACCTCTCTTAATGATGTACTTCTCAACTCAAAGTGTTGCTTTCCTTGCAACTTCTAGTGTCCTGACACATAGAGCCATGGTGCGTTCCTTTTCCCTTTTGGAACCATTATTCATAAATTGTTTGATTCCAAAAAATTCAATTACCTCATTGATTTTGGTTGGTGGAACCTTGCTCATGTCATTGATTATTTCCTCTAACCGTTCTAGTCTTTTCTCAATTCCTCACTACTAACTCTTTTCTAACGAGATCTTTATCTTAACACAAATGTTTATGTCATGAGTTCCCCAACCCTTGAGGATACTTCCTTTGTTCATATCCAACTTGAACAATCTAATTTATGATGACTTTGCATACAAATATTTTTAGTGTTTACATTAATCCAAGAGTTCCTGACTCTTTTACAATTGTAGGTTGCTACAATTCAAATTATCTCATTCCTACTCATTCTCTTTTTCTTCGAGTCATGTATGTACAGGTTATTCTTCCAAACCTTCCTACATAGCCTGATTGCATAATTTTCCGCAGTCCTAGGTTTTATCATAAATTGTTGGTTTAGGAATTTTGACTCCAAGGATGAATCTTTAACATTGTTTAATCCAGAAGATTCCATAAATATCGACTTAAATTCTATAATAAGATTCATAATACATCCAATTACATTTATAAACACGTGGCATATTTCATGACATTTATAATACAAAACATTGTAAAAGAAATTTAGAATTCAAGACTTAGGCATTCTGTCGCCTTAAGTTCGACAATAATCATACAATAATGAAATATAATAGATAGAAGAAGAAAAATTCATTTGATCTTCAATCCACTAGACAATCTTCAAACATGCAGACAAGAACAAGGTTTAGGCACTTTTTCCACCCAACCTCGAAGCTTACGCTTCCCTGAAATTCTTTATTCATTCAAAGAATACCCGACCTTGCAAGAATTGCTTAGCAAAAAGAAGTCGACAAGAAAGATGGAATCTGATGCATGCCTACTATAACTAGTAATTCCACAAGCATTTTCATTTTTCTAATTCATTTATGAAACAAGCAAGTTCGATACTAGGATATGGTAGAGAGTTATAAATATTCCATGTGTTTCAATGGTCCTTAAGTTACTTGGCCAATTAAAATGTCATGCACGATAAATAATAGTAGTTTTGGAAAAACAAAACTACACTCTCTATTAACCCATATTCGGCACCCATCCCAGAAGGTAATTTTCCAAACACATGTCATGCCAATTCAATTATCAAGCATGCATGGCTCTATTCAAAATAAAATTATCTTTCACAAACACATGAACTACACTTTATCTTTCAAGAAAACATGGTATATAATGCAATAATTTCACAGATTTAAATCTTAAACAACATTAAGTTCATTTAAAATAAAATAATAAAATAAATTTAAAAGAAGGTGTATCTCAAGTATGTAATCTAAGTACATATTTAAACAAGAATTAAATGAGCACACATTTTTTTAGTTCATTTACTCATAAAATTCGTCTACACTTCGAAATAATCCTTTTCTAATTCATTTCAATTTGAAGCAATTATATTTTTAATTTTGTTTCCTTTCTTTTTTGTTTTTCATATTTCCCTTAAAATAAAATCTTTTCAAAACATAAACACCTCATATTTACACTTCGATTTCGTAACAATTTAATTTCAATCCTAAAGAATTGTCATATTTCACTCAAGTTTTTCAAGCATATTTAATACACAAAATTATTTAATCTTTTCATTTTGGCTAATAATCAACAATTTCATGTAAATCAAAATCACTATCCTTCCTGTTTGCATTATTTTGAGAAATTATTTCTTTGATAGTTCTGGTTTTTCTGAAGCTTTTTCTAAATTTAAATAAATGTAAAACATTACATTTTCTGAGTGCATCTTTTCAATTATGCAAAATATTTTTTACTAAACAACAAAATCTATTGTTCCTTGATTGTTTTCTGTTCAAGCTTGTTTAACAATTTTTTGTTTAAGTTATTCTTTGTCTCCATAAAATTTCAGTCTGGTGTTTGATCTTTTTCCTAAATTTGATAAATCACAGTGATAGGTTTTCATTTGATAAAATACATAAATAAAATAAAATGATTCAAATTAAACATTCCAAGATTGTTAATTGGTAAATAATGCTTTCTTCAAATCTACCTAGTAATTTCCTAAATCTAGTTTGTGTTCTTTGACTGTCAATTTTTCCTCTATAACTGTTCTTCTGTTCAAACTCCTCTTTTGTTTCTGACTGTGTTTTTGCATGTATCTCAAGCAACAAAATGTTCCTTTCTGTTCTTACCTCTTTCTGCTGGCTGTGTGGAATGATTGAAGGGCCGATTTATTTTATTCTGTATTAAACTTCCCCTATTCCTAGCTCCTTCCTTCCTTCTCTTCCTTGGCATGTCTCTTCTTCTCCTCTCTACCCAGCTCCCTCCTTCCTTCTCTTCCCTGCCACACCTCTTCTTCTCCTCTCCCTTCCTACCTATGCACTTCCTCTCTACACTTCCTGGTTGCGTCCCATTTTCCCATTTCCTGCATGTGAAGGAGGGTAGGTTGTCGTTTTATGTTCCCTCTTAGAACCACACCTTCCTTCCACTTTCCCTTCCACGCCCTTCTCTTGCTTGACTCCCTTTCTCATATGTGCATGGGAGTGTGTAGATTCTTCATCCCTCTATCAATTTGATACAACATCATGCTATTTAATTAAAACCCCCAACTCTCCACCTTCCTAGCACACATGGGATAAATAATAAATCCCAAAAGATCAAAGATAAATATATGTTTTTGCCTCCTTCCCAGAAAATGGATTTCACTTTTTTTTTCAATTCGAATTTTCTCTTTGTATCTAATCTAATGCAAATGGTAGTTGTTAACCATAAAGTCAAATCCACCTTCTAAGCTTTGATCTCCAGCAACATTTACCAAAAATCCAAGTTCTAATCTTTAATTGCATGTAGAATTTATTGAAAGGTAATTGTTTTCAATTCAATTCCAATTTAAAAATGTATTGTTGTTCTCTTTTTGTTCTAAATAACTTATTTTAATATCTATTTCTTTAAACATATAATTCAATATATGGATATTCTTCAATATTTATATTTTAACTATTTAAAAGTTTATTCCCATAATTTAGAATAAAAAGCATTATTATTTTTAGCTAAAATTAAATATTTACACAAAGAATTAATTATTTAAATAAAATCAATTTCTCCACAAAAATAATCAAATTGCCATTTAAAACAAACAAATTCTTTTTCACAATTACGTTCAAACAAATCATAGCCATAATAACCATTTAATCATCAAATTACGTTTTAATTAATTAAGTGGTGTGTGAGATTCCATTATCCTCATTAATGTCTAATGGCTAAGACAACTCTGCCTAAACAATGTTCCTGCCTTCATTCTTGTTCACCTATTCCTACATTCACTTGCACTCAATTTCTCATCAGCAATGACAATCCCCGAATTCCATAATAATGAATTTTAAATCATTTCATTTGCATTTAAATTTCAATTTCAATTTCAATTTTAGTAATCATCTAACATAAACATGCAAATCTCTTGATTTATATTTTCATTTAAATAATTGATGAAATCAGTACATGACAACTAGTGCATAAGTTATGGAGTATGAAAGGTATTCGCGATGGAGAAGGCGAACAAGTTATGGAGCATCAGTGAAAGACGCAACTGGGACGACAGTGAAATGAAAGTTCTAGAGCATCATTGAAAGATGCAATTGGAGCAGCAACAAAATGAAGGTTCTGGAGCATCGCCGAAAGATGCAGTTGGAGGAGCAACATAATGAAGGTTCCAGAGCATTGCTAAAAGATGCAGTTGGATTAGCAACAAAATGAAGGTTTCGAAGCATCACCAAAAGATACAGCCAGAGCAGCATCAAAATGATTAAGAATTTTGGACTTCGAGAGCTTTGAACCTTAGTGCAGGAACACCTTTTCGACATGAATATTTTTGTACAAGTTTGGGAGCATCGGGCATAAGGACCATTAAGTTTCGGAGTATCTCGTATCTGGATCATAACATTCCAGAGCATCTTTGGAGGGTGCTCCAGAAGTTATTTTCCGCCTTGAAGAAGTCTTGCAAAATGGAACAAAAATTAGCTAAGTCCAAAAGAAGAAAAATTAATGAAGAAAAATATCTTGGCATACATGTCTTTTTATTATGCATTTTCAAAAAAAAAAAATATATATATATATATATATATATATATATTTATTTATTTTTTTGAACAGCATCATTTTAGCATTTTTACTAAATAGACTCTACCTTGGCAGAGTCAACACATTGAACCTCGCCTTCCATTTCCACCATTCTTGAGAATTCTTCCCTATTGACCGGCTTATGGTAGACATGTAAGCGGTGACCATTAACTAAGAGGGTTCGTGTGTCACCATCAATTGGTTTCAACTAAACAGTTCCATTCGAAAAGACTTCAGAAATCTCAAAATGTCCCAACCAATGAGTCCTGAGCTTTCCCCTATGATCTTTGTACCTCAAATCATATACCAGGGCCCAGTCTCCATTATGGAACTCCCTCTCCTTAATATTTTTGTCATGCCACTCTTTCTGTTGATGTTGAACTAGTTCAGTTTGATGGACAACGTCTAGGTGAAGCTCATCCAATTCACTTAGTTGGAAAACTCATTCAACTTGGGCTTGTTTTAAATCTAGACCTAGTTCCATAGCTATTCGTAGAGTTTGTAGTTCAAACTCAATGGGAAGAATAGGTTTCTTTCCAAAAATGAGCTCATAGGGATTGAATCTAGTCATGGATTTACAGGTTGTGTTGTATGCCCAAATAGCTTTAGGGAGTTTCCTAGCACAATATTTTCTTCCTGAAGAAACTATTTTTGTTAATATGTTTTCAAGCTCTCTATTAGTTACTTCCACCTAGCTATTTGCTTGAGGGTGGTAACGGGAGGGCTTCCAATGGCTTACCTAAAAATAGTTTGTAAATGCCAAGAGCACTTTGGACATAAATTGTGGTCCCTGATCAGTAATGATAGTTCGAGGGGCTCCAAATCTAAAAAAGATTTTATTATAGAGAAGTATGTGACTTTCTCTTCCCTAGCTACTCGTAAGGCTTGAACTTCAACCCATTTCATCAGGTAGTCAGTGCAAACCAATATGTACTCTTTCCCTTGAGAGCAAGGATCTATGGGTCTGATAAAATCTAAACCCCATTTCTCGAATGGTTCAAGCACTGCCTGTGGTAGTAAAGGCATTTCCGAAGAAGCAATTGGTATTCCTACTATTTGACATTCATCACAATGATGAACATAGTTCTTAATATCCTTATGCATTGAGGGCCAATAGTATCTGGTGCCTAAAATTTTATGGGATGTTCTCTTTGCAGATTAGTGCCCTCCTGAAAGATCATCGTGACAGGTCCTTAGAATGTTGTAGGTTTCATCCGCTCTCACACATATTCTTAAGACCATATCAAGTCCACACTAAAATAACATTTCATTTATCCATTTGAATGGGGTAGTTTCCCTGATAAGTCACTTCTTTTGCTTAGTCGTGAATCCTGAGGGTACCTCATAAGCAGCTAAATAGTTAGCAATATCTGCGAACCAGGGCAATTTTATAGAAACTGCAAATAGACTCTCATCTGGAAATTCATCCTATGCAGGAGTACTATCACCCTCATCATGTTTGATTCATGACATAAAATATGCTACTACATTATATTTCCTTGGTTTGTCAAGAATTGTAGCATTAAACTCCTGAAGGAGTAATGACCATCTCATAATTTGATCATTAACTATGGGTTTGTTCATTAGGTATTTTACAGATGAATGGTCCATATAAAATGTAACCTTATATCCTGTAATATAGTGGAAAAATTTCTTAATGGCATGAAAAACAAATAGGAATTCTTTTTTTGTTGTTATATAGTTTCTTTTTGCAGAAGTAAGATTTTTATTGATAAAATATATGGCATATTTACCCCAATTCTCATCTTCTTGTCCTAGAACTGCACCAATAGCATCGTCAGAAGCATCTGCATAAATGTGGAAGGGAATACTCCAATTTGGTCCTCACAGAATGGGAGCAGAGACAAGATTTTCCTTAATGGTTTCGAATGATAGCTGCCACTCAAGTGTCCAAACAAACTCTACTTATTTCTATAAAACAAAGAAAATAGGAGCTGCTATTTTACTGAAGCCTTCTATGAACCTTCTGTAGTAACCAGCATGTCCAAGAAAACTTCAAACATCTGTTTGTACTTGAGGGATAGTCAACTATTGGATGACCTCAATTTTCTTGGGGTCGACCTTTATTCCCTCAAAGGAAATATGATGACCCAAGACTATACCTTGTTCTACCATTATTAAACATTTTTCATGGCTAAGGGATAGTGTATTTTCCTCACAAACTTGTAGAACTCAGTCCAAGTTCTGAAGAGATTCATCATATGTTGACCCATAGACTATAAAGTCGTCCATATAGACCTCTACATAGTCATTAACGAGTGCAGCAAATATAGCAAGAATGACTCTCTGAAAAGTCAATGGAGTGTTACAAAGTCCAAAGGTAAGCACTCTATATGAAAATTTACCCCAAGGGCATGTAAAAGTGGTCTTTTCTTGGTCTTCTAGAGCAACCTATATCCGATTGTAACCACTAAATCCATCTAGAAAGGAGAAATATTTCCTTCTAGCCAGGTTGTCCAGAACCTAGTCAACAAATGGTAGGGTAAAATAATCTCAATGAGTGGCTTTGTCTAGTTCTCTATAGTCTACATAGATTCTCCACTTCCCATTTCTCTTTCGCATGACCACCATAGGTGATACCCAGTTACTATCAGAGATAGGATAAATAAATCCTATACGGTGGAGTTTCTCAATTTCAATTTTGACTAGATCCTTTATTGCGGGATTGAGTCTCCTCTGAGGCTAGTGAACACGCCTTATACTGGTGTCAGTATAGATGTGATGAGTACATACACTTGGGTGAATTCCCCTCATGTCTATATAATCCAAAGCAAAAGCTTTAGACCTTTTTACCAACACATTGAATAACTTATCCTCTTGTGCTTTTGTAAGAAAACTATTAATGTTCAATGTTTTTCCCAGTAATAGGATGATCGATTTTGTTCTAGGATAGACCGAATTGACAGTATAAATTGGTCGCAACAAGGTATTGAGAGGACAACTATGAGGTATAAGTCAGTGAAACCTTGTGATATCTTCAAAGCAATGACTTGTTTTGGGAAACATGTTTGCTAAGGGATAAGGCATTCCCATTGTAGCATAGCTTTGCTCCATCCTGCTTATATAAATTGGTTGACCAAAAATTCTTGGAGCATCCATCATTTCTTCCTCATTCAGGGTTATAGCAAGGCATGCTACATCACTTACTAACTCTTCCTTGAATTCTTCTCTGTGTTGTTTAATTACTACCATGGCTAGTGAGGCCAAACTATCTTGACCACTATATTCTTCTGGATCATCAACCCATTCCTTTTTATGCTCAGTTGGTTTAGTAGGGGGATATAAGAACAAAATTTTACTATCTTGACCATGCGAAATGGTCATTCTCCCTTCACTACAATCAATCTTAGTAGCAACTGTGGCAAACCATGGTCTCCCAAGAATTATTGGATAATTGTCTTTGGGTGTAAGCGACTAGATTACCTAGAAGTCGATTGGATATTCCCATCCATCAAATTTGATGAGGATGTTTCTAATGATGCCCATTGGGATGGCTATAGGATGATTTTCCATTTGTAAGACTTTGGTTGTAGAATGTAAACTAGTTAGTCCTAACTTCTCCATTACATCCATAGTCATCACATTAATAGCTACCCCAAGATCCACTAGTGCGTTTGGTGTTGGTACCTCATTGATTGTAACAGTTATAAGTGGACTCCCAGGATCATCATTTTTGGAGCAATAGTCTTTCCAGATAGAAAATAAGCTAAATAACCATCAATATGAATGATATTTATCTTTTTTGGCTTCCTACCTGGCATTTTAATACATAGTTGTTTGATTAACTAGTTTAACTTAGGAATTTCCTTTATTTCCTGTAATAGAGGAACCTAAATTTGTAGTTGCTTAATCTCCTGAATTAACACAGTTTCAGAAGCCATAGTCATTTCTGGAGTATCTTCCAGAGTCTGAATTTAAACATTCCTGATATGGTGCCATTGTTTTCTCTTTTGGAACAGACTCCTCCTTATGCTGACTCAAGGACTAACCTTCCTCCTCTTGAGACAAATCAGCAGCTCTCGCTACTGAAAAATCCTCTTTATCCTTGGTGGAAGTGTCCTTATTAGGCGACTTGTCTCTTAGTGGAATTTTAGGCTTAGGTTCCTCTATTATTTATTCAATAGTTGGGGGTTGAAGAGTTCTACCAGAGTGTGACTATACATTTCTATAATGTATCACATTCAGTCTTGTAAAATTTTCATGTACGGTAGAGTAGACTAGCGTATTTTGGCGATTATTCTTAGGATTGGGGAGCAGTTGCGCTGGAAGATGAGGTTGGTTCACCTACTCATTCTAAGGAAGGTTTTGAGCTGGAGGTAAAAATTTTTGTTGTTGATTCCTCCTAGGTCTAGTATAAAATTGATTATGTCCTTGATTCCATTCAGTGGCAACATGTTGTTGGTACCATTGTTGTTGTGGTTGGTTCAAACACTACTGATTTCCCCATTCGGGGGACCCCCAATATGGAGTTCCCCAGTTAGGTTGAGCTGGAGGTGACTGATTCCAAGATGGATTCCATTGATTATGAACCCAATTATTTTGTGGTCTCCATGCAGGATTGGAATTTTTTCCATAAGAGAAGTTACCTCCTTGATGTTGGTTTAACGCGTTTATTTCCTCTTCAACCTGAATAGTTTTTTCCTTGGTATTCTTAATATGAGAGAGAAGCTCATACTATTTTGTAGGATGGTTTTTCTCATAGAGTTGACAAATATTAACTTTATCTAAATGACACTCTCGCAATAAGTTTTTGTTTTGACACTTGGGACAATAGATTGACAAGGTCTCTGGGTTGCGAGTTTTAGCTTGTCTGCCATCTAAAGTAGTGTTTAACTGAACGAGAATGTGGGTTTTTAGATTTTCTATTTCTTCGCGGAGCTTACCTATTTCATTAGATCCTTTAAAAAGATTAGTTTTACGGATTCCTCCTTGAGTACGGGAGAAATTCTGACATAACTCACATATTTCCTCAAGGGTCAGATGAGATACGTCACCCTTCCCCATTAGATCAAGACTTCTTCTAGCATCATCGTCAATTACTTTAAGAAAAAATGTTTTGAGAATCTCGACGCTAATGGCCTCTTCTCCAAATCTTTTAGAGAGGAAAAGGAACCTATCGAGATAATCCTCTAAACTCTCTTCCTCGTTTTGTCTCAGTTTAAACAGCTCTTCCTTTTGGTCACTCACCCTATAGTAACTTTGGTATTTTTGTAAGAAAAAATTCTCCATTTCCCCCTAGAATGTTATACTACTAGAACCCAATCTCATAAACTAGCGCATTTTTGAATCCTTTAAAGTAGAAGGAAAAAGCTTCAGCTTTTGGTTATCATTTTTATAGACATAAGTTTGACATAAGACCTTAAATTCAAAGAGAAATTGTTCTAGGTATTCCAAGGACAAGCCACAAAACTTTGGAAGGAAAGCTGGGGAAATTTTTTCATCATAGTATCATCATCTGCATCCAAGGTAATAGGATAAGTAAACATTCTAGGAGGGCGCTAAGGTTCATTGTGGTTAGGTTCAGCTCTATGATCTCACATGATGTCCGGAGAAGTTTGTTCCTCAAAGACAATTTCCTCTATAATTGGTTGTTCTGCCAGTTGCTCGACAGGTAAATAGTTGAAAGCCTCAAGTGGAATAGGATCAAATAATTCTTTGAAAGTGTGGTTGTCTGAGCCTTGGGATTCCCTAGGTATGATTGGTACGTATTTTGGGGGGGTCTTTGGTATAAATCATTCGTGAGGGCCTCTTTTTCTAACCCTATAGAAGAGGAAGCCGATGGAAAAATTTTTGGTATAAAATGAGGTATCAAAACCGTCTCCTAGTAACACTTAAGCACAAACGCTATTTTAGATCCCCAACAATGACACCCAAAAGTAATAGGATTTTGTTAGGTCCTACTACTTTAGAATATAGAATGTCAATTACTCAACCGAGGAATGTCCAAGGCAATTTTCAAAAGAAGATAATTCAGATAACTCATCTTAGATTTTCTATTTTTCTTTAAACTACTAAAATCAATTTTAGTCTAAGGCCATTGAACTTCTTATTTGGAAAACAATTTATTCTAGGAAAAATGGAAATACTTAAACTAGAAAGCATAAGATAACTAATATAGAAAGCATAGAGATAAGCAAACTAAATAATTGATAAACTACGGAAGTGGAAAAATAAGTAAACAGACTATAAAATATTTTCTTAAATAGTAAAAGATTCTAACAACTACGAAGAATAACTCATACTAGCTAAAAAAACAATGGTGCTCTAGAACTTCAGACTCAACTCTTAACAGAATTAAGTACTTCCTACTGAATAGTTATCTATGTAACAAATAAAACAACATAATAGTAAGTACTTATCTATTTAAACTAACAACCCTCAAGTGGCTAGCTCATGGGTCAATACTTCATTCTCAAATCACATAAACTACAGGTTCTAGAGTCCTTCCATTATAAATAGTTATCATTCGTAGTTCAACAACTTAGCAATTGATAGAAGAAAGTTCTTTCATTCATCAGTATTTAGAAATGATATAAATAGCATAACGTTACTATCCAGTCTTATTCATCCATTTTGAAATTACATTCTTATAGAAAAAATTATAACTAAATCCTAGATTCCAGATGGCGTGGATAGCCATTGAAAAAGTTTTTTAACAACTTTAATTAACTTCCATGTCTTTAAAAATCATAAAGGTAGAGAAGACTCGAGATGAGCCATGAAGTTTTTGGTAACAAAAATTAAATAGATAGTAAGTAAATATTTTGTTCATCAACCTGAGATTCAGGAGGAGGTTCAAAGCATCTATCTTTCACCATGCTTAAGGCCCGTGTTGGCTCAATGTTTTGTAATAGCTGCTAGATGACCAATTATTCCCTACAGAAACACTCAAGTCAACCCATTAGACCTGTATTGGGAAATTTCCTCAATTGATCATAAGAAATTTTTTTTGCATAATTTTCCTTAAAGATAAGCAATTATTTCTCCTAAAGTTTAATAAATTGGCATAGACTTAGGATTGAACTTGTAAGAATAAGCTTTTCTAATTTTATTATGATGAGATTATTTTTACCTCATCAATGATCCTAATTCTGAAGATGAAGAAATAAGTGGCATTACAATGATGACCTTGGTAGAGCATGCTGAGGAATACCAGGAATCTATGGACATAAAAGAGGAAGACCTGGAAGGTTGTTGTGACTCAAAAACTCTACAATGTTGCTCTTTTGCTAGAAACATAAAATTTGATGAGAGTCAGTTACTTTATTAACTTTTACCGCATCCTTGTCCTTTGAACACTTTAATTGGTGATCCCTTGAATCTTTAGGAAAATACAAAACAAATCTTAATTCAATCTGATAAACCTCTACTGATCAACATTGCCTTAACAACAAAACAAGAGGAAGGTTTAAAAGGAATTTTGGAGAAAATTGCATAAGCCTTCGCTTGGGATTATAAGGATATGAGAGGAATTCATCCAGATATATGTACACACCACATTTATACTGTGGATGTCAAGCCCATAATACAACCTTAGAGAAGAATCAACCCTGCACTAAGAGATTTTGTGAAATTAGAGATAGAGAAATTACTCCAAGTAGGATTTATTTATCCTCTTTATGATAGAAAATGGGTTTCTCCATTAGTCATTGTAACTAAGAAAAATAGGAAATGAAGGGTGTGTGTGGAATACAAAGAGCTAAATAAAGCTACAAAAAGGGATTATTTTCCATTACCCTTCATAGATCAAGTATTGGATAATTTGTCTTGAAGTAGTTATTTTTTCTTTCTTGATGGGTTTAGTGGCTACAACCAAATTTAGGTAGCTTTAGAGGATCATGATAAAATGAAATTTGCATATCCTTGGGGTACCTTTGCTTATAGGGTTCTACCTTTTGGATTATGTAATGCTCCTGCAACCTTTCAATGTGTTGTCCTTCCTATTTTTTCAGACCTAACAACAACATGTGTGGAAGTTTATATGGATGATTTCACTATCCATGGAAAAAGTATGAAGAATCTTTGGAAAGTCTGGACAAAGTCCTAAATAGATGTAAAGAACATAGGGTGTCTTTGAACCATGAGAAGAGTTTTCTAATGATGATGAAAGGAATTGTCTTAGGTCATCACGTGTTGAAAGAAGGAATTAAAGTAGACCCAAAGAAAGTTGAAATAATTTTACAAATACCCATACCTCAAAATCAAAAAGATGTAAGGAGTTTCTTAGGACACTCTGGTTATTACATAAGGTTAATTGAGGGATTCAGTAAAATTGCAGGTCCACTCTTCACCTTGTTGAAGAAAGACTCTAAATTTTTGTGGACTTCATCATGTTAGGAGTAATTTGAACAAATTAAACAAGCTTTAACAACTTCAACCATTATTGCTAGTCTAGTTTGGGGCGAACCATTTCACATAAACATAGATGCCTCCAACTTTGCAATAGGAGTAGTTCCTGGGAAGGATGAATCTGGAGCGATGCATTCTATATATTACATGAGAAAAAATCTCAACCCAACAAAACTAAATTACACTACCACTAAGAACGAATTTTTAGCGGTTGTGTTTGCTATAAATAAATTTTGACATTACATCACTGGATATAAATTTTTTGTGTGTATTGACCATGCAACTATTTGTTATCTTATGAACAATTTTTTTGTGGGAGGACGTATAATTAGATGGTTGTTATTACTACAAGAGTTTGATATAAACATCACTGATAGGCTAGGTAGAGATAATGTTGTAGCTGACTTTATGTCAAGAATGGTTTTGTAGGGTAATAATGAACCTATAGAAGATGCATTTCCTGATGAAATATATTTACAATATTTATTCAGTCACCATGGTTTTTTGATATTGCAAATTACTTAGTAACTGGGAAATGTCCTTATTTTTCAGCAAAATAGAAAAAAAGGTTGATTAGGGAAAGCTCTCGATTTGAATGGATTAATGGTTGTTTGTTTAAAATGTGCCCAGATCATGTAATGTGAAGATGTGTGTAGGAAACTGAAGTATATGATATATTGAGAGCATGCCATGATGAACCAGGAGCAGGACATTACTCCACAATAAGAATAGTGCATAAAATATTGGGAGCAGGCTATTTCTGGTCCACTATGACTAAAGATACATCTCATTATATTAGACACTGTGGTCGGTGTCAAAGAATGGGGAGGCCTACAAGATCAACAAAAATTCCACTACAGACACAAGTGTCACTTGAGCCATTTGAAAAGTGGGGTATTGATTTCATTGGCCCAATAGATCCACCATCAAAGAGAAATCATTACATACTTGTATGTATTGATTATGTTACAAAATCGACATAATTCAAAGCATTGCCAACTACCAAGGAGGAGAAAATTGTAGATTTCATATACAAGAACATTATACAAAGATATGGAACACCTAAAGCACTTGTGTCAGATCAAGGGCCACAATTCATGTCTTTGATGCTTCAAACATTTCTAGCTAGATATCAAGTTCAACACAGAAAATAATTACCCTACCATCCCTAAGAAAATGGACAGGTAGAGATGACCAATAGAGAGCTAGAAAATATTCTCACAAAAATAGTCTCATATAGAAAGAATGACTAGTTTGATATGTTAACCGAAGATGTATGGATATATAATACAACATGGAAGTCAACTACTAGATTTTCACCATACAAACTTGTTTATGGAAAAAATCCTATCTTTCATATTGAGTTTGAGTTAGAGACACTGAGAATAGTTGTCAATGTAGGGATAGATATTACTAGAGCTTAGAAGAATAGAATAATGAAGCCTAATAAGTTGGATAAGATGAGCACTGAAGCTTTGCACTAAACTGAAATCATTCAAGGCCAAAGGAAATAATGGCATGATAAAAATATCCGTAGCAAGCAGTTTATTGCAAGAGATTGGGCTTTGTTGTTTGATTCAAGGTTTCATGAATTTAAGGGAAAATTGCATACAAGATGGCTTGGTCCATATGAGATTGCACAAGTATATGACAATGAAGTTGCTCAGTTAATACCTATAGATGGAGAGAGAAAAACAATGCTGGTAAATGGGCATATGCTCAATCTTTATCATAAGCCAACATCGAAAGAGGAATTTTTTACAAATCTTCAAGCAAGAATTGATCATTTTACTAAGGAATATTTTTCTTCTTTTGGTGAAATGGTTAGTCCTTAGATCAATTTTTAGATGACCAAAAATAAACATAGTATATTGAAAACCAGAAATGATGGTTTACTCTGCAATTTTTTTTAATTTATTTTTTTTTAAAAAGAGAAAAAAAAGAGAGCCTTCTAGGAATAAATATGAATAGTTTTGATAGAGCCAGATTAGGCATGACAGTTCATAATAGCTCTTGATCATTCTTGATTAGAATAGAACAAAAGCATTAGTTCTTGATAGTTCATAAATAGCTCCTGATCATGCTTGATCACGAAAGAATTGGAATGATTTAAAGGGACACCAAAAACTTCTTATCATGTTTCATAAAAATAAAAATTCAAGTGATTCAAGCTTTTAATAGTTCCTGATCACACCTGATCTGATGAAAGTTCCAATGATTGAAGTTTTCATAAATAACTCTTGATCGCTCCTGATCTCTTTTGATCAATTGTTGTTGATGAATTAGGGAAGGAGTTTTTTTTGAATGATGATTGTAGTGATTCATGAAAATTAGGAGCATGAAGAAATGACCATGGACTATCAAAAGCTTTAGCTTCATTTATTACTAATTTGTTTGTGTAAATGTGCAGGTACATGGTTAAATAAAAAAATTGAAATTAATGACATAACACGTGGAAAAAAATGGGCTCCCACAAGGGTAGAGCTCAGTGTGTCTTGCATTAATTAATGCTAATTTTATTAAAGATAAAATTTTTTTGCAGATCGTACGGCTTAAGAAGGCACGTATTACCATTATTTGCCATTATTTTAAATTGTCATCATTGACAGGTAAGAATTTATATTGCCAGACATTTTTTTGAAATCTAAAGTACATTAATTATAGTTTATAAAGTTGCTTAATGGATTAAATTATGATTGTTTAAAAATCCAAATATGATTTATTTTAAACGTACAAATGAATGCCTCATTACTTAATTGGGTAATAAATATGAAAAGATATCTTTCAAGGTGAAATGACAAGCAATAAGGTTGATATATACGTGACACACTGTTGTCAGTACCTTGATGAGACATAATAGGCATGGAAGAATAGTCAGTTAACATAAAATTAATTGATTATATCTAATCATTCATTTTGGAAGGAATTAATGCCGCCATTTCAAAATAGAAGGGAATAGCCATTTCTAGAAATTGGTTTCCGACATTGTTGGTAAATATTTGAGATTCTAAAAGTTGCAGTCTTTTGAAAATGGGGTTTAAAAGAATGGCAGAACCAAAGGGGATTACCTTGGATGTTGAATCAAGAATATATTTCCAGCAAGTGTTATGGTTATATTTCATACTTAAAAACAAGGGATATGAATGGCATATAGTACTGGAGTTTATTAAAAACTTCCACATCAATTATGTTGTGTTTATAGGAGAACCCATTGAGGTATCTATTGCTGTGATCAGTGCTTTATCTGGAATTCTGGTGGAAGGTGATATTATTGAACCTAGGCTTTCCAATTTGCAATAATTTCTTGAAATATTTCATGTGCCACCTGAGTCTTTACCAGTCTTCCATATACACAAAGGGAAGAATAAGGGCATTGAGCGTGGAAGTTTTCAGGAACCTTGGTCATCCATTGCACTCTGCATTATGATTTTTTTCACCTACGAAGGTCAATTTGCCATCGTTTTAGGGCCACCACTCAAATTGTTGAATCATATCAGACATGGTGCGACTAAACTTGAAGTAAGGTTTAATCAACCTAATTTTATTTCTTCTCAACTTACTGAAATGGTTGTTAAATGCAAGGAAAAATAAAATAGAGTGACTCATCATGGTCTAATGCATTTAATATTTAAACATAATTTCATGCAAAAAACTAACTGGGAAGAGGAATGGAGAAAATTCCTCTTAAATACTGATAAGAAGGAAGAAAAACCTAAAATCTTTGAAAGTAGAACACTTAAAATAGAGAAAACTGAGGTTTTAATGAAAAACCTAGTTAAACCTATTGGAAGACCTAAAAATAAAACACTAGAGAGTTCTACTCTTGCAAAGAAAACAAAGACATAGGTTTTAATAGAAGACCTAGTTAAACAATAGATAGAACTAGGAGGCAAAAATCAGGAAGTTATGTATCTCTAAAGAAGAGAAAAACTGAGGAAAAGAAAACCTCAGGGGGTTCTGATATTTAAAGAAAAATTTATAAGAAGAGAAAACTAAGGAAAATAAAACCTTAGAGGGTTCTGATACTAAAAGAAAAATTTCTAAAAAGAGGAAATTTAGAAAGATTGGAAAATCCAAAAGAAGAACCAGGTCAAAAACATAGATGTTTGAATAAGAAAAGATAGAATATGGAAAGACTCCTCCAAGCATCAATCTTAATGAGTCTAGGGGAGAGGAAATTGAAAAGGATGAATTTGAGAAAAATGAATATGAAAAAGAAGAGACTGGAAAGGAGGTGTTAAGAAACGAAGCCTGAAAATGAGGAGTTAGAAAAGGAAGAAGGAGGGTCACAACCTCCAATGCAAATTCCATAATGTACTCCTCCAGATGTTAATTTACCAACTCATAATTCCCCTATTCAGGATGTTAATTTATTAACTCCTAATTCTCCTTTTCAGGATGCTGATATGTCAAATGTGGAAATTGAACATGAAGTTGAAGAACCAAATGTAGAGATTTTTCAAGAAAGTAAAATGACAAATATTGAAGTTCAACAGGAAGAGATAGTTCAACTCAATGAGGAAGAATGTATCCATCGTGAAGGAAAGTATCCCATAGAAGAGGAAGAAACACCTTATGATAGTGAAAATTTAGAGGAAAAAGAAGAACAAATTCAAACTACTCTTAGGATATCTAGGTTAGAAAAAGAATTAGAAGAGTTTAAAATGCATAATTTATTATTAGACGAGAAATTAAGGGAAAGAGATGACAAGACATTAAAATTTCAAAGAGAAACAAATGACTTGAAAGAAATATTTGAAAATAAAGTTAGTCAGTTGTCTTCACAGTTAGAGAAAATAGGTGAAAATATAACTAAAATGACCACTCAAAATGAACAAAAAGATAGAGAGATCAAGAGGTTAAAGACAAAGTTGGAAACAAGGACTCAGATAAAAGAGAGGGTACAACCAAAATTGCTCAACATGTTACTACTTTTTCCTCCACCTAAGGAAGAGAATAAGGAGAAAACAACAGGTCCTAGATACCTTTCCCTAGAAACTATGAAATACAAATAGCTTGATAAAGAACTCCAAGAAAAAATGGATAAAGTTACAAAGGAAAATGAAGAAGCAGAGGAAAGGGTTAACAAGACTATAGATATTGCATTTTCCTTAGTTAACACCAAAAAAACTTCTGGAGTGTATGGATTTTTTCTTAGAGAGCTATTCTTGAAATGGAAATTGAATCAGATTGTGCTAAAAAGACCTACTGACTTCTGGACAGATTATGACTTCATGGATTTTTATTTTAGTAGTTACCCAGACATTCAAAATAAAATGTACGAGTTCTTCCAGCATGGATTTCTCATGGGTCACGATGATGAATCATTGATTAATGCCTATATAGGTGAACTTGAAATCAAATCTTTTGTTTCATTATTGAAAAGTCATGTGGAATGGTTAGCCAAAATGGAGGAATATAGAAAAATTCAATAGAAATATGGGTTACCAATGAGACCTAAATATCCATAATCAATATATTACATGAAAAGGTTTAAGTCCATTACAAGGCTCAATGAATTAACTCCTCTTTATGTTAGCAATTTGTTAAAAGGAATTACAACTTTTTAGGATATTGAAGGAAGTCTTCCTCCTATAGCTTTGTAGGCATGTAAAGAAAGATTCAGATCACTTCTAGACCCATTAAAAAGGAGAGAGCCAATATCACCAAATAATATCAGATGGAGCTTAACACGGGTGAGGCATGTGATCAATCTGATTCATTGACAACAAGATTTATTGATTGGTATGAGATTCAGAATACCTATCATTATCATGAATGCACCTAAGATAAATGAACCTTCACAGATATCATCTGAAGTCCTCAAAGTCTAGTATGAAAAGATGGAAAAGAACAATGGATTTGCTATGTCTACAAGAATTGCAATGTCATACAGAGGAGGATTTTTTGACTATGCCCTTTAGATGGAATCACTCAATAAAGGAACTCATATTCCATCTAGTTATAAACCATGAGGGAATGGTTAAATGGAGGAGGAGGAGAATAATGAGGCTTAGTAAAAACCTCATAATCACTAAGTTTTTACCTTTTTAATAATTTATAATTTGGCTTTAAAACTCATAATATTTTCCTTTATGAACTTAATGAGGCATTAAGACTTAGAATATGAATGGTCAATATTAATGCTTATGTTTCTTAAGTGAATGATTAATGTGACGATTAACCTATAAATGTCTTATGATATGTGCACCTTTATTATGCAACTAGAGTTGATATTTATTTCTCAGCCAAATGATAATTGTTTTTGTTTAAAAGTGATGAATGGCTGGATTATTTGGGACTCATCATTAAATGAGTTATTATCCATTGATCTCCTTTTGAATCATCATGTTGAATGAAGACTCTACCAACTACAATCAAAGCTCCAGCAAAGAACACCCAATTCAGAAATCTAGAAATCAATACAACTCAAGGCAGTTACAAGGATCCTCACAAATTATGTTCCTACACGCAAGGATATATTTTTAGATTAGGATTAGATTAGTTTCCCACTTATCATTTGTTTTTGAAATAAAGATGGATATTTATATCTAGATCCAACAGAGTTGCATGTTAGATTGTATAAAGTTGTTGATCCTTCTCATGTAATTTAATTTTTTGTTTTAAGTTAGAATTATTTTTGTTGTACTTTGACCCTATATGGGCATATTCTATGGAAATAAAAGAAGTTGATTTCAACTTTGTGCTCAAATTTTTCCAGAAGTAGAACAATCCATTTTTGGAAGGAATGTGATCGTGTAGATGTTAAAATTCATTTATTAGTTATATGTTATGTTTTCTATTCTATTTTAGATATTAGAATCATTTTATTTGTTGTATGTTGGGAAAATCTTAGATCAAATTTTATTTCACTGTTTATGTTTTCCATGGTTTATTTCTCAGTTAAAAGTCATGTACAAATCTGAAATATCCTAGATTATCATTTTAATGGAGTTTGTGCAAAGAGGAAAAATTACTTGTCAATTTAGTGAAGTGTGGAATGGAATAGTTTATTTCTAAAGCAATTAGTTCAATTTTAATTAGATCTTAGAATTCAAAAAAGTAGATAAGATCAATCTTCCATTCTTTCATAATCTGAATTTACTTGTAACAAACCCTCTTTGTTTTACTTTCATTTTAAAGGTTATTTAGAGTAAATTAGGACATAGTAGGATTAAATAGAAACACTTTTCATTAAATAGGTATAGCACAGAAAACTCTCTCGATCGAGAAAAAATAACTCTGAAATGCTCCTAATCGAGCCAAAACCAATAAATCCCCCCCCAAAACCGATCTAAATTTTACAGCAAATAGCTTCAGACACCCCTGGGTTTATATTGAATAGATTAAATGATTAGGAATTGTGATAGCAACGACTTCCTACCATCATCAGGAAATGCCAAAATGGGTGCACTAGTCAACCTCTCCTTGAGAGTCTGAAAGGCTTCCTGACACTGTTTCAACCAGATGAACTTCTTCCCTTTCATCTGAAGGGAAGTGATAGGGTGAGCTATCCTTGAAAATACCTCCACAAACCATGAATAATAACCTGCTAAGCCCATAAAGCTATGAACATCTGAAACATTAGTGGGCTTGAGCCAATCCATGATGGATTGGATCTTTGAAGGATCCAAGGAAATACATTCTCCTAAAATGACATGCACCTAATATATCACCTCCATCTAAAATAATTCACTTTGCCAAATTTGCATATAGTTGATTCTCCCTTAAACACTGCAATACTTGTCACAAGTGCTCCTCATGCTCCTCCATAGTCCTAGAATATATTATAACATCATCAAGGAACACTAGGAAAAATTTTTCAAGATAGGTGTAAAATAATCCAATCATCAATCTCAGAAATACAGATGGTACATTCGTCAACCCAAATGGCACAACAGTGAATTCATAGTGCCCATAGCGAGTGTGAAATGCAGTCTTATTAATGTCTACCACAAAGATACACAACTGATGATACCCTGAATTTAGGTCAATCTTAGAAAACACCTTGGCTCCTTTAATCTAGTTAAAGAGGTCATTAGTCCTCAGTAAGGGATATCTATTCTACACACTCACCTTATTCAACTATCGATAGTTAATACACAACTGAAGGGATCCATCCTTTTTCTTCACAAAACTTATCTGTGCTCCCCAAGGAGATAAACTAGGACCAATGAATCCCTTAGGAAACAACTCATCTAGGTAAAAATGAATCTCCTTAAGCACCTATATAGTTATTCGATATGGAGCTCGAAAAATAGGTTCTACCCCGAGAACAAGATCTATCCTAAAATCGATGTCACACTTAGGTGGCATTCCTAGAATCTCATTGGGAAAGATATTTGCAAAATCATAAGAATAGGATGATCATTGAGGGACAACTATCAGCTCTCCCCTAACTCCAAATCATTAACCGAAATAGAAAAAAAATGACAACCCCAATGCATGCATTCTTTAACTGAATAGCATAAGTCATATGCAAAGAGATGGAAGTCTAAGGTTGTTAGGCAAGGATGGAAGAAAGGTAAAAAAAAATATCTCAAGAGTCCAAGAAACTAGAACAACATAATGGGCTCATATGAAACCAGATTATCTAGTGTTAGAACTTGGGTTCTAATACTAGGTGTAACGCCCCCGCCAAGGAACCCTAGAGGACAACACTAAACTAGGTCAAAATAATGGATTTTTTTTTTAAACAACTATAGTATGTATAAATATAACATGATAAACTAATCCTAGGTTGTCTAAGGTTCCTTGACTATGCTACTCAAAAAACTAACAATCAAGATAACTAGAAAAATTACATCAAATACTAAGATAACATGAGTAATCTAACATGTAAGGTTCATTTTAAAGCCCCACATTAAATGATTCTACATTACTTAATTCCATAACATGTCAACCAATAATCAACATTAAAGAATCAATTTCTAAATAACTATAATATGAAAGGTGCATTACTTTACAATTCTCTTTAGAAGATTAAATCATCAATAATTGTTACCTCATTACAAAATTTACAACATTGCTTCCCCTAGTACATGTGGGAAGATTAAATCACATTACATTAAGAGATACAAGCTGAGATACAATCCAATATATAAATACATGATAGGATATCTTCTTAAACATGAATAGGAACTCAAGTCCATAGCCCAATGATCAATCCCCACACACATAAACATGCAGCAAGAATGCCCAATGGAGGAAAAGAACCAACCTCCCGACCATGTGGAACCTTGAGGTCCAGCCCCCATGCTAGGATATAAAACAAGGTCCCACAAGGACAAGACAGTTGATCTCTCCATTCTAGGCCTTCCCATCTCATCTCAAGCCTAAATGAGCACTTGATCCATGAGTGTGGAATATCATTATATTGTTTAATATGAATTCTACCCATCCCCCTAGTTCATTATCAATATTATCATTGGATTAAGAAACCCTCCAATGGGTTATCCTAGACAACACTTTGGGTTTCGACCCCCATTGAGAGCCACTCCCCCTACTTGCAACTAGTAAATTCTACATAGAGCAAGCCATTGTAAATCTCGCACACTCATCACAATCACATGAATCCATAAATAAACAGGAGGCAACACCCTAAGGGTTTACATTTAAAATAATACACATGACCCACAACATAGAAAAACCTCTTTCAAGGTTAAAAAACCCTAAGAGACATACACACATTATATACCCCCTTCTAGGCCTCTGGAAACCAACCTTAAACAACTTTACACAAATGACACCCACTTTTTAACAATTACAAAATTACCCAATCCCAATAATAATAAAAAATTGTTCAATAGAAACAATCAATCATAGAATTATAACCCTAAAAAATACTCCTTTAAATAAGGAATTACTCACTACAGTTAATTATATTTAAAAGTAACTCTAACATTAATAACATAGCCACCCGCATTGAACTAGTTTCTATAAGAACCCTAATTTTAAATTGCAACTTTATTATAATATTTAATTAAAAATATTCTAATTAATTGACTCTCATGGAAATTCGATTAATCAACTATTAAATTATAATCAAGATAAGTAACCTTTATTTACTAATCAATTAACAAGGGGTAAACTAGATCGTTTAAGATTTACTTTGAATCATTTAAATTAAAAGATCAATTCACTTGATTGATTACAATTTTTTTTTACCTACAATAATTTAAATATTCATTTCAATATTAACTTATCTAGTTAGAATCCTTTATTTAAATAGCATTTTATTTCTTCATATAAGTGTAACAAAGATTTTGGTACCACCTAGGGTTCTTTAACACTCTAGGGTTTTCACCTAAAAGGAGAGAGTGATACCAAAATGCTAATGTTACATTCAAGATTAATGTAATGATGGATGTAACATATCTAATTATGATGTCTAAATGTAGCAAACTGAAAAAGAAATTATTAATTGATGCTAATCCAAAGAAATGCAAAGTGTTGATAAACACAGTGTTTTATGGAAACATATACAAGATGACCTATAAATGTAAACTTTAACAAAACAAAAAGTTGGAAATGAAATAGGTGCAGTTGGAAGTGTGTTTCAGACTTGAAGGAAGTCTAAAATTATGAAAATACAAATTATGAGTCAAAGAAACTAGGACAACATAATGGGCTCATATGAAACTAGATTATCCAATGTTAGAACTTGGGCTCTGATACCAAGTGTAATGCCCCCGCCAAGGAACCCTAAAGGATAACACTAAACTAGGTCAAAATAATAGATTTTTTTTTAAAACAAATATAGTATGTATAAATATAACATGATAACCTAATCCTAGGTCGTCTAAGGTTCCTTGACTGTGCTACTCACAAAACTAAAAATCAAGATAACTAGAAACATTACATCAAATACTAAGATAACATGAGTAATCTAACAGTAAGGTTCATTTTAAAGCCCCACATTAAATGATTCTACATTACTTAATTCCATAGCATGTCAACTGATAATCAACATTAAAGAATCAATTTCTAAATAACTATAATATGAAAGGTGCATTACTTTACAATGCTCTTTAGAATATTAATCATCAATAATTGTTACATCATTACAAAATTTACAACATTGCTTCCCCTAGTACATGTGGGAAGATTAAATCATATTGCATTAAGAGATACAAGGTGAGATACAATCCAATATATAAATACATGATAGGATATCTTCTTAAACATGAATAGGAACTCGAGTCCATAGCCCAATGATCAATCTCCACACACATAAACATGAAGCAAGAATTCCCAATGGAGGAAAAGAACCAACCTCCCGACCATTTGGAACCCTGAGGTCCACCCCCCAATGCTAGGATATAAAACAAGGTCCCACATGGACAAGACAGTTGATCTCTCCATTCTAGGCCTTCCCATCTCATCTCAAGCCTAAACGAGTACTTTATCCATGAGTGTGCCATATCTTGTTTAATACGAATTCTACCCATCCCCCTTATTCATTATTAATGTTATTATTCAATTAAGAAACCCTCCAATGGGTTATCCTAGACACCACTTTGTGTTTTGACCCCCATTGAGAGCCACTCCCCCTACTTGCAACTAGTCAATGCTACACAGAGCAAGGCATTGTAAATCTTTCACACTCATCACAATCACAGGAATCCATAAATAAATAGGAGGCAACACCCTAAGGGTTTACATTTAACACAATACACATGACCCACAACATAGCCAAACCTCTTTCAAGGTTAAACAGCCCTAAGACCCATACACACATTATATACCCCCTTCTAGGCCTCTAGAAACCAACCTTAAAAAAATTTACACAAATGACACCCACTTTTTAACAATTACAAAATTACCCAATCCCAATAATAATAAAAAATTGTTCAATAGAAACAATCAATCATAGCATTATAACCTTTAAAAATACTCCTTTAAATAAGGAATTACTCACTACAATTAATTATATTTAAAAGTAATTCTAACATTAATAACATAACCACCTCCATTGAACTAGTTTCTATAAGAACCCTAATTTAAAATTGCAATTTTATTATAATATTTAATTAAAAATATTCTAATTAATTGACTCTCATGGAAATTTGATTAATCAACTATTAAACTATAATCAAGATAAGTAACCTTTATTTACTAATCAATTAACAAGGGGTAAACCATATTGTTTAACATTTACTTTGAATCATTTAAATTAAAAGATCAATTCACTTAATTAATTACAATTTTTTTACCTACAAAAATTTAAATATTCATTTCAATATTAACTTATCCGATTAGAATCCTTTATTTAAATAGCATTTTATTTCTTCATATAAGTGTAACAAAGATTTTGGTACCACCTAGGGTTCTTTAACACTCTAGGGTTTTCACCTAAAAGGAGAGAGTGATACCAAAATGCTAATGTTACATACAGGATTAATATAATGATGGATGTAATGTATCTAATTATGATGTCTAAATATAGAAAACTGAAAAAGAAATGATTAATTGATGCTAATCCCAAGAAATGCAAAGTGTTGATAAACATAGTGTTCTATGCAAACATGTACAAGATGACCTAGAAATGTAAACTTTAACAAAAAAAAAAGTTGGAAATGAAATAGGTGCACTTGGAAGTGTTTTTCAGACTTGAAGGAACTCTAAAATTATGAAAATACTGATTTTTATGTCTAGCTGTACACTTGTGCCAAGCTGGGTGACTTAGTCCTTTTGCGGGGTGACTTCAAAAAACTACTTTGGGGCCTGTTTCAGCCAAATGGGTATATCCATCTGAAAAAATATCTAAAAAATATGCACAATGGGAATAATTTTCCACAACTGGAGGAGGTTTCCTTTTTGTCTTTTTTGAAAATTTAAAGGTGAAAACGAAAGCTCTTGATTTGTACTTTTTGTTCCTCCGAGTGTTCAGACCAAAAACCTTGATTTTCATTCTGTAGGTGTATTTTTGTGTAGATCTTGACCTAGTCAACAAAGAGATTCCTTCAACAAGTCTTCAATCCATTCTTCAATGGTTTCCAAACCCTGAAAGTACCTGAATCTGCAAACACACAAATAAAGAAAGAGAGAAATATTGATTGTTAGGGCATGGGGGTTTGCCTTGGTCAAAATCCTTTTAGAAAATTAAAGGAAGTGAAGAAACAAGATAATGAAGCATGAAATATGAGAAAATGGAACTAGTACCTTTCCATGAAGATAGATCTTGAGTTTCTACAACAATAGTTGAAGGTTCAACCGTTGAATAATTGTTTGATGACTTAGTATGCCAAAACCCTAGCTTGCTTGAGAGATGAGTGATTGAGAATATTGAGTGAGTGAATCTAATAGAAGAGTTATAGGTGAAAATGAGGGGAAAACCCTTTATTTATACATGTTGTGCCCTAATTTCCCAAAAAATAACAAATCACAGGTCGACCTTAGGGTTTTGGAGACAATATCGGGCTAGAATTTTGATTTAATTTTGATTTTTATGCCAAATGGGACTAAGTCGCCCAAGGTGGTGACTTAGTCCACCTAGACAAATTTGAGTGGATGTCTAGAATTAACATGTGATTAATGTTGTTTTATCGGGATTTTCCTTTGAAACACACTTAAGTAGGGCCTACAAGTGCATTAAGGGGTCATTTTATAATGAGAAAGATTCAAATTATGATGACGAAAAGGGTAAATAAGGGCTAAAATAACACAAAATTGTCCCTTTCTTCAATGGTATACAATTTTTTGTGACACGTTTAGCCCCCACTTTAGTGAGAGGATGAACTTGCTTCAAACTCACACTAAAGTAGTCAAATGGTGACAATGTAGATGGTGAAGGATGAAAAAGATGAAGGGGGTAGTCAAGCCCCTAGGATTCAAGATCCTAAGTCAAACCAACATAAGTACAAAAGGACACATTCAAGGGTGAATGATTTGCAAAAAAATAGGATATGTGATCATGTGATGGCAAGAACTAAAGGAAAGAGAGGAATGCAAGTAAAAAGAGTGGATCAAGCTTCGACTATTTGTCCAGCTAGTTGTGGATCAGAACTAAGTTGTTTGTACGAAAAAGTAGACTCACTCTGAGGCGAAAAAACTTATGGTTGTCCATCGGGTGAGAAGTCCAAAGAAGTGGTTTAGTTAGAAATTCATGCCAATGTTTCGGCTTCCCACCATATAATGAGAAATTCATGCTAGTGTGTCAGCTTCCCATTATACTAACCAAACCAAATTTCTCCTACTGATAAATTTGATAAGACACCACAATGCTTTTCAAAATATTATGTAAAGATTTTGTTGAAGGGGATTTTGCATAGCTCATGCAATGTCCTGTTCTTAGGGACCATTGTGCCTAATATCTCCAATAGAGGACAAGTTGGGTGTCAGATTGTTATCCATGGGATGCCTCATTTGCATCAGGCCACTTTAGTTGATCTTACACTCTTAGAAGGCATCAAACCCAATGACACCACAAAGAATAGGACATGTCACAAGAAAAAGAGAAATCAAGACATGAATTTTGGTAAAAGGATTTTGTCTATGTATGCCTCCACTTAAAAGCAGTTTCTACACCATCATTGTGTGAAAAGACATGAGATCTTGTTTGGAAATCCCTATGCCAGGTCATATGTTTCTAAATTGAGCTACATCATGAAAAGGTAGTATGTCACATGCAAGTAAAATTTAAGTCATGTCATCCACATCCCAAGCTTACTTTGATATGTTAATGAAAGGTTAACGAATAGTCAAGAGAGACAACAACAAGTGACATACAAAGACAAGGCTACTTAACCCCTTGCCCCCACTTAGTGCAGGATAAAGGTGAGCTTGTAATGGATGATGGTATGTTGCTCCTCATGATGGATGTAAAACATGCAATAGTGAGTGTGCCAGGATCCTACAACTATTACATGGCAAGGAGAAGTAACTAATGTTATTTATGTGGATGAGTAAATAAATTTTCAACAAAGTCAGCCTTGATGGTATACACTCTATCATAGATGTGAGCAAGGTCATTGTAACTTGGTTGGTGTGAAATATTGTTCATATGTGGGTGAAGGATGAGTTTGGGTGTGTGGTGAGTTTTTTTCTTGTGTGATGGTGGATAAAGAGTTAGAGGACTCTTAGGATGTCCCAAGGGGTATGTATGAGGTTCATTTATCGAGGGTGATCTAAAGGACATTTTTGTATGCATAACCTTAGTGGTCTTGGTGTGATGTATATCTAAGAAAGGGAAATTTAGTATCGTCTTGGTACCATCACAGAAGGAATACACATTAATATTGCTTGAAAGGAGTTCAACCACAATACCTTCCCTAGTAGGAGAGTTTTTAGGAGAACTAGAAACTAAGTGTGATTGACATTCAAGGGTTGGTTCTTCCAAAATAAGTTCATCGTATGTAAGGGAAGGATCAATGGTTTGATTTTCTTGGTTATTGATAGTGGATATATTAGGAGAAGGCTCTAGTTGATTTTCTAAAGTCTCTTCTCTTTCACCATAGTATTTACCCTAGTAGGAGAGCTTGTAATATGTTCATCACAATCCATGGTTAGAATTGGTGAAGTAGCTTCATCACAAATAGGGGAGATAGCAAGAGAAGGACTTTTTTGTTCAAAGAGGTTTTTCCAAATAGTAGGGGCATCAGGAATATGAGGAAGAAGATTTCCATGAGTCATAATAAGGATAACTTCTAACACTAAACTATCTTTTCACATTGAGGGTGGATAGTAGGAGAAGGATAATTGTCATGGACGTGGTTATAGAGTCTAGGTAAGGTGATTTTTAGGAAAGTGTCTATGATTTCATCTTGTTGTGATAAAATATCATCCCAAAGGGGATGAGGAGAAGAACAAGAAAGACCTTCATGATTCTCAATTATTGTACCTTCTTTCACCAAGATACCATCATCACTAATAGGAGAGGTATTAGGAGAAGAAAAATTAGGATCATCATGATTGTCTATGTTTGTATTCGCTTCCAATACATCACCCTCACGAATATGAGACATAGGGGGTGGTGTAAGTTTAAGACAATTTATTTATGTTTTCATTCGCTAGACTTTCATAACTAGGGAATGCATTGAAGGAATGATTAACATGTTTATTTACTAACTTTTTCTTTGCAAATTTGGAAAGAATTGAAACTATCATTTTTAAACAATGCAATGTTAACACCTTAAAAACAAGGTTTTAAACTCTGTAAAAGGTTCTTTTAGGGGCATAAAGGGATTTTTCTGGGCATAAAGGTGGTGAATTAGTCTTGCTAGGGATTTTTTTAGAATTTTCAAATTTTTGATGGATTTGGATAGTTTCTCTATTGTAGGATGCATACTTAAGATGAAAATGTAGAATTTCAAAATGTTTGTAATGAAATACAATGCAAAAATGCAAGTTATATGCACTTTCATTAATGCAAAATTTGAAACCCTAGAGTGCAATTTAAACAATACAAAATGCAATGAAATGCAAACCTAGGATGATGATGGACTCCAAATCTGACAATAGGGTAGTTGAAAGTCAGGTTCACCAAAATCTAACAAAGATTTTGGTACCACCTAGGGTTTTCACCTAAAAGGAGAGAGGGATACTAAAATGCTAATGTTACATTCAAGATTAATGTAACGATGGATGTAAGGTATCTAATCATGATGTCTAAATGCATCAAATTGAAAAAAAAATGATTAATTGATGCTAATCCCAAGAAATGCAAAGTGCTAGAAAACACAGTGTTGTATGCGAATGTATACAAGATGACCTAGAAATGTAAAATTTAACAAACAAAAAAAAGCTCTAAATGAAATAGATGCACATGGAAGTGTGTTACAGACCTGAAGGAACTCTGAAATTTTGAAAATAATGATTTTTATGTCTGGTGAGACACTTGTGCCAAGCTGAGCGACTTAGTCCTTTTTCAAGGTGATTTCAGAAAACTTCTCTATGGCCTATTTCAGCCAAATGGGTATCTAAATCCATAGAAATCTTTGAAAAATATGCATAGTGGGAATAAATTTCCACAACTGGGGAAGTTTCCTTTTTGTCTTTTTTGAAAATTTGAAGGTGAAATTGGAAGCTCTTGATCTGCAGTTTCTGTTCCTCTAAGTGTTCAGACTAGAAACCTTGATTTTCAACATGTAGGTGTCTTTTTGTGTAGATATTGACCTAGTCAACAAATATATGCCTTCAACAAGTCTTCAATCCATTCTCCAATGTTTTCCAAACCCTTAAAGTACCTAAAACTATAAACACGTAAAGAAAGAAATAGAGAAATGTTGATTGTTAGGGCATGGGGGTATGCCTTGGTCAAACCCCCTTTACATAATTAAATGAAGTGAAGAAACAAGATAATGAAGCATGAAATATGAGACAATGGAACTAGTACCTTTCCATGAAGATAGATCTTGAGTTGCTACAACAATAATTGAAGGTTCAACCCTTGAATGCATGTTTGATGACTTATTATGCTAAAACCCTAGCTTGCTTGAGAGATGAGTGATTGAGAAGATTGAGTGAGTGAATAGAATAGAAGAGTTAGAGGTCAAAATGAGGGGAAAACCCTTTATTTATACATGTTGTGCCTTAATCTCTAAATAACACATCACAATCTGACCTTAGGGTTTTGGGGACAACATCCCACTATAATTTTGATTTAATTTTGATTTTTATGCCAAATGGGACTAAGTCGCCCAAGGTGGTAACTTAGTCAACGTGGACAATTTTGAGTGGATTTCAGGAATTAACATGTCATTAATGTTGTTTTATTAGGATTGTCCTTCGAAACACACTTAAGTAGGGACTATAAGTGCATTAAGGGGCCACTTTATCATGAGAAAGGGTCAAATTATGATGATGAAAAGGGTAATTAAGGGCTAAAATAACACAAAATTATCCCCTTCTTCAAGGGTATACAATTTTTGGTGACACAATAAGAAAGGTCATTCTTCATTGTTTGACTAGAATATAATATAATATATATACATATATATGTATATATATATTATTAATAAAATGAAATCAAATATTATTTAATTCCCATCAATATACATACATATTATTGATTAAAGAAATCATAATATATTTAATTCCAATCGATATATCATTCTATCGATAAAATAAAATCATAGAAAAACATTATCGAATGCAGTTTATAATATAAAATATCAAATTTAAATTGCATTAACAGAAAGTTGCAAAGGCAACGATGCCATAGACTTTAGGGAACATGACCTAGTTGAAATAAAGGCCTCAAGGAGACCTCATCTCATGGATGGAGTGATAGCAGGTTGGGCACATATTGAATTTGTTTGAAAGGCTTAAGAAAATTTTATGCAAATGTAATTGGCAAGTGTAAAGCCAAATTCCACTATATATGACTTGTGTGCATGTGTCTATCAAATTTTGTTGTTATACTTTCCTTGGTAGACATGTATGCAAGAATTGAAAACATAGAGAAGGCACCCAAACTCTTTGATCAAATGCCTCATAGAGATGTCAATTTGTGGAATGCAATGGTTGCAGGATATGCAGAAAATGGATTTGTTGAAACTTCCAAGAAAATACAATTAGCGGACGTAAATAGATGTCATCTCATGGAATAAAATGCTGGCAGGAGGTGCGCAAATTGAATTTGTTGAAAAGCCTTAGAAAATTTTGAGAAAATTTAAATGGTTGGGGGAGGATAGGCAAGGCATGCAAATGGTTTGACATAAGGGTCTCAAAGAGATCTCATCTCAGGGAAGGAAATGATAGTAGGATATGTGCAGATTATATTTGTTGAAAAGGCTTAAGAAGCTTTAAGGAAATGTAATCTGAACATATAAAAAATATTTCATATTATGGAATGTAATGAACCAACACCTAGGAAAGAGGGAAAACTCCAATACAGAGGCAATGAAAACACAAAATGAAACTATAAAAACACATCCACCAGGGTGATTTGAATATGATGTTCAAAAAGAAGGTTTCGGCTACAATATAAGAGTATATATAAATATATATATAATAAAGAATTTAAGGTGTCCAATTACTTTATTGGAAGCAAAATAAATAACATAATGACAACAAACCTTAATTATTTGTTTTTATTCTACAATAATTAAATGTTTCACTCATAGATGGATTGAAACCATCAAACATTCATTTTCAAAAAATGGAGAGAGAGAAATAAGATAATTTGATCGTGCATTTGGAAGGAAAATGTAAGAAAAATATTAAGATCCAACCTGGATCTAACACTTGGTAGGAATAGTATTGATGCCGAGCCCAAATTTCACTGCAATTTCAACTTCTTCGATTTCGCAGTCAAAACTTCCAAAAACCCCCAATTTCCTAGCATAATCCACCATAGACCCAGATTTTTCATAGACAAGTTTCTCTCTCGAAAATAATAGAATCCAATCTATCCCTTTTTCCAAAACGAAAATTTTTACAGAAGGAAAAAAAAAAAAGGATGTCCATTGTACGGGAAATCCCAACCAACTCTCGAATAAAAGATAGTTAACTTTTAATTTATTAATTTTTCTTCCCGGAAAAAACATAGTAACAAATTTTTAAATTAATTAAAAGTAATTAATTTATAATTTATAATTTGGGTAAAAATAATGGATGCCCAAATTCACACACACAGGTAAAACCATTTACCCACATTTACACATACATAAAAATTAATTATATAATTCCAACCTTATTATTTATTTATCATATTATTTTTATTATTTATTAATTATAACATCACACTATTTTATTATTAACTACAGTTATTTATTTATATATATTTATATATTTATTTATCGGATTATACCCTAATTTATTTTACTACATAAATTAACCAAAGACATATTATCAGACAATTCAAATCAAATAATGACTAAATTCCAAATAATTACCTGATCACTAACCAGGTTCAAAACATAAAACTTTAAGCAACACTAACTGACCACTGACAATACTGAAAAGGTATCAATCAGATACTCATACTCTTCAAGGATGATGGCTAGAGTAGGGGACCAAGTGCTATCTTTGATGAACTAATCCATTGGGTTTCAAGGCATACTCAAACCTACCAATTTAGGTGGATTTGATACCTAGTACTTGCAACCTATAGCACAAAAAATGATCATTCATATACATGTAAACAAACACACCATGAAAGTGAATCACAACGTCCCAGGGTACTCACAAGTGAGTGATGCGTCACTATCCCTTTCACTCAATCACATCAGTAAGAACAACACCCAGTAATTGAATCAACTCGTAAAAAATAAACTACATAGTAATCAAAATAAGATCAATCACCATATAAAAAAATAACAGTCATGATAAAAATAATCACATAATGTTGATGATAGAGTTAGTCCTCATAAACAAAACATATTATGAGTCACCCGAATAAAACCATATACTAATCATAACATGTACAAAAAACCACAAGTAACAAAAGTGTCATCAATAGCAACATCATAACAATGGATCAAACATCATATAATGTATCATAATGTCTCATCATAAAACAAATAATATGGTATTCTATTAGGGAAATAGTATGAGAGGCACTACAAATCTTTTGAGTTATTCTTTACTCTGTGTGATGCATTCCATCCCTTCAAGTATCCACAAATCCCGTAGGCTCCCTCATGATGATAGTGTCTTTGCCTTCCATCATAATCCACTCTAAATACTTTCTACTTTGGATCACATTTTCTTATATTATTTTTGTTCAAACCCATCTAGTATACCTTAACCTCATATTAAGACTCACTTTCACCTATACTAATATTATGTAAATTACACCACCACAAAAATTCTTTCCATTACTTCAAATCTATATTGACTATACCTCTATTGTCTCCTCCATTAGTCCCCCTTGATATTATCTAACTTTCCCTAATTAATTATTGTTTATGTCTTGCACCCACTATAATAACACAAAATATAAATAAAAAGTGCAATGTTCATTGTTCACTATTCACTTTTACTATGATTGATAGGCTTATCTTTCAAGCAGAAGCTCATCATAGAGGAAGGGATAAAAATAAGATCCATTGCCAAGGGTGATTGTGGAGAATGTAATTCCAAGCCTTTTATAACCAATGAAAAAAATAAATGAATTATATTTATATATCAAATTCATAGATAGTTGATAAGTCACAATTCAAATGATGCAAAAATAGTCGACATAGATATCAACCAGAATTAAAAAAACCAGAATCCAAATTTTGATAAGATTTGGAAAAGTGAAAAAGTAGTGAGGCCACAATTATTTAAATTTAGTGCAAGTTGGTTTTACTTTAAAAGACTTTTCGTAACAAAAATGGGAGGCGAATACAATGTGATGGGGTAATGATTTTGACACAATTATTTGCTTATGATATTAAAATAATTTCTTTGAGATATTTAGTAATCATTCAGCTATATTTACATCATTTGAATTTTTTTCTTTATGCATAAACTTATGGTACTATCTATGTGTGCAGAACCTTACCAGACCTTCACAAATGAAAACTCATGCCTTTCCATAACAAGATGGTGTCAAGTTTTATAACATCCAATAATATGATTTTATCTATTTTTGTGAATTATAGGATATGGTGATTTCACAATAGTATTTGAATTAATTTTTTATAATTTTTTTATATATTAATTGAATTATTAATAATTTAAAGATGATGTAAAATAGTGATTTTTTATATTTACTTTAAAGGTATTCTTTCATAAATCAAGTTGAGTTTTGTAATCAACAATATGTAGTATTAGAGAAGGGATGCAAGAAAATTAGAATGATCTCATCCATTCATCATGAAATAAAAATTTAGTGCCCATCAATCTAAAAGATGGGAAATTGTCGTTGCTTATGGTTTAGGACATAGAACAACAATCTTCTACACTCTCATTCAAGGTAAACCCTAGAGATCTCAATCTAAAGTATGCAAAGGACAAATAGATCTTACAATAGGGTTTTCGTAGGGTCTGACTATAAACTAAAGAGGGGTTCACCACAAAGCTAGGGCTTGGAAGACTAACGAAATGCAAGGCCGAATGTAATGCAAGATTTCACTAAATTACCTAAAAATGTATGTAAATAAAAATAAAAAGCTGAGAAACTAGAAACTTGTGCACTTGGAAACCTGAAGAGGCCTAAATGAAGTACTGAAATGTTGAAAACACTAAATTTAATGTTGACTAGGACTCATATGCCATATTGTGCTATTTAGTACTAGACTAGGGTTTCTAGGTAGGAACAAAAATTTCGTAAAGATATGTATGAAACTCCTGAAATCTACAAATTTGGCTATACTGGGACTCATACACTAAAATTGGCATATCGGTCCAGTTAGCGTTTTTTGGAAATTCAAAGTTAGATTCTACTCTTCAATGTCTGCTCTATCCTTTCAACCTAATTTTTGGATCTGAAACTCTCATTTGCAACTGTAGATGTGTTTTAATGATCTCCAATGCAAGGTTACAACTTTGAATAGTTTCAAAACTTTCTCCAAAATTTCTCTTCAATGTGTCTTCAACCTAGATCTTAAAATCACACACTAAAAAGAGGGAAAAATATTGCTTTGTTAGTTGAAAGGGGTTTGTCTTGGTCAAACCCTATTTTGGTAATCAAACCTTGAAATGAACTAAAATAAGATGAAGGAATGATGAATGAACAACATGAAATCCTAAAACTCACCAAAACCTAGAAATAAAGTGTTGCAAACATGTATGAATTAGCTCTAATGAACATAGATTTTGAATCTTTCTTGAATGTGATAGATCTTGACTTGAATACTAGCTTGAATCATGAAAACCTACATCATGATTGGTAGCTCAAAAAAAAACATAATGCATGATGAATTTTGACATGATGCTTGATACTTGAATAAAGCTCTAAAACACTTGATAATCAGCCCTTGAATGCTCTTGAATGCTCTTGTGAACTCAAATTTCCTATAGGGATGCCCATTCAACTTGCTAGGTCACTTTATTCCTTATTATGATCAAAATTAGTGAAATAACCTTGTATTTATACTTGTTTATGCCAATTTTTTTGAAATTACAACACTAAAAGTCAACATCAAATCTAGGAGGATAAAATCCTGCCAAGAATTTGAATTAATTTTTATTTTAGGCCACACAAGACTCATATGCTAGAAGCGGCATATAAGTCCCATTAGGCATAACTATGGTACATATTTTTAAAATTTCTTAGAACGATGCAAAATCTAGATCACCAAAAAACCTTGGTGGCACCGATACGTCCATGGTGGCGTATGAGTCCCAGATCACTAAATCTGGGCCACACAAAAATAAAAATATTTGAATTATGATTGGATGTTGATTTATGTCGGGATTATCCTAAAAGAGATGGATTAATTAAAGCTTGTGGATGCAAAATAAGGCCAATTAAAGCATTGGGAAGCCTAGTTATTTATGAAAACCCTTAAAAAGTGTGAAAGTGTGGTACAACACTTTACAACACCTAAATTAAGGTACTATTAAGTTCATTTAGTTCACAAGGGCCCAAGACCTAATATGAATGTGTTAAACACATTACAACACTAAATAAAGGAAACCTCAAACTCAAATTTTATGTGGGCCCAAAAATTAGTGTATATTTAATATCTAACACATTAATGCATCAAATCTTTTTTGAATTTAGAGAAATTAAATGAACACCTTTTTCACTTGTCGAAATCGATAGGTATTGATGTGAAACAAATAATTTCTCGAGCTTTGAATAGATATCCCATGTCTATGGATATGATTTTTCTCCACCACCACTTTATGGCCTCCAAACTCACTACATCTAGGGGTATTTTTAATCCTTTATCTTTCATCAATTTTATTACTATTTGAACCTCACACCACCTGCCCATTTCTACAAAGATGTTTAAGAAAAAGACATCAATTGCAACATGTTTAGGATCCAAATCAAAATGCACTGTCATTTTAAATATTCCTAATCTTATATTCATATATGATTTGCAAGCACTAGGAAAATGCATCGACACAACCACCACATATTTAAATATCATCATCATGATCAATTTAAGGGTGTCCCCAAGATAGAAAGCATAGGAAAGAAGGTCAACCATGTACACATAGTGATCTATTGTAAGTGTAATGCAATTAAATTACTCATGTGATTGAAGTATGTATGACTGCATCCCCTAAACCTGCATGGTTGCATGCACATAGAACACAAGCAAAGCTTATAAATATAGGATATGTTCTAGAATGCTTCATGAAGTCTCATATTTTGAGAGCATCCATGCAAAATCTATTTTTTGAATATTCTATAAACATTTCATTCCATGAGACAATAATTCTTTGAGTAATTTTGTTAAATAGTTAATGTGTCATGTTTATGCTTCAAAATTTTCCATACAAGTCTACCAAAGCATTTCCAACTATTATATTTGACAAATTCCACATTTGAGTCCACCTACCATATAAAAATGGAAGAACCAAAAGATGAAGTATTATAATCAACTTAATGCATATTGGTAAATTTTGCAAACTTGTAACCCAACTTCCACTGATTTCTATTAATTAACCACAAAATTTGTTCACACAAATTATACAAGTCATCACATGTAGAAATATTTATTTAATTTTATGGAATGTGATGGAAAAGTATTAAAAATTGCTGGAAATCGATAGACAAGTAGAAAAAATCATAGGTGTATCTAGGGAGAATGGTTAAAGAATGCATGATATCAAAAAGCTATGACAAAAAAGAAAATATCATGAAATAAAATCCCAATACATCAACAAAATTGTGAGAATGAAATGCATAAACAAAGAAATGGAAATTCAAACCCTCATGATGTACTTCTCTCAGTCCATTTTGTTGTCCTTCTTATTCCTTTAATAGATTTTATGTCTAGTTCTCAAATGTGATCAAATGCACTAAATATTGAAAGCAATTTGACAAAATGATCGCAAGGAAATAAAAGAGGTGGTCTCCCTAAATTGAGAAATAAGTCCTCAATTTATAGATTTTGAAAAGATAATTGAATGGAAAAGACTAAACTATAATCAATGGACAAGATTGAATGTGAGGATAAGTTAGAAAGGAAATTTGCATTTAAAAGTGGAGGACAAAATGAGTTCATTGAAAATAAATAAATAATGTATTTATTTTGATCAAATTATAATTTTTCAAAAGTGGAGGAATGAAAGAGTGAAGGATGAGTTAAATTGAGAAAGAGAAGAGTTAATTCAAAATAAATAAGGAAACTATTTATTTTTAATTAAAAGCTGCCATTTCGAAGGTGGGGAGTGGATTCAGAAAATAAGAGTCATGAGTGGAAAAGGAGAAAGAGTTAAGTGAGGGAAAGTGGGAGAGATAAGTGAAAATGAAGTCTAGGTGAAGATAATTAAAGATTTTATAATTAAATAAGATGAATTATCTTCACCTTTCAAAATTAGCAAGTTAGAAGGATAAATGCAATAAATTAAGAAATATAATTTATTAATTTATGAGCCCATATTAAGTAATTAAATAAAATGAATTTATTTAACTACAAAGAAGATAAAATGGAATTAATAAATAGATTTTATTATTTATCACACTAGGATGTGGGGGGGGAATTAATTAAATAAGGGAAATTATTTAATTTGAGAAGAAAGATTAAGGGATTAAACAATTAAAGAATTATTTAATCTAAGAGGAATAGTTAGGAAGAAATAGTGATGAACATTAATTAAATAATGAAAATTGTTTAATTAATGGTTGAGAAGAACAATAATTAAATAATTAAAAATTATTTAATTATACGAAATTAGAAGAATAATATTAGCACTAATTAAATGGGTATGTGCAGGATTATGATGGGCCAAAAAGTGGCAATGAGAAAAAATCACGTTTTGAATCAGCTCAAAAACACGGAAATGGCCGAGTTGACTTTTCTAGGTTCGGGTATCAGTACTTCTACCCAAACCAAAAACCAAAGCTAGTTTCCACAAATCGGATATTTGATTTCTGGAAACTGTATATAAAAAAACAACCGACTCTAAAACTTCATTTCTCATAGTTTGACGCGAGCGCAAAAGGAAAAACCCAAATCCGATATCCGCTTTGATTTGATATCTGATTTGAAAGGTATGTATTTGTTTTTTTCAATCTTGTAATCAATTTTTCAATAGATTCTCTTAAGTTTAAGTAGGTTTTATTAAAAAAAATTCAAAAATATGGTTTTCTATTGATTTTTTTTAAAAACTAGAGTTTACATTGATTTTTTATTAAAATTTAATGTTTTGAAATGGATCTTGATTAAAAATTAGTGTTGTTGATGTATTTTTATCAAAAATAAGAGTTTTTTATTTATTTTTGTGAAAAAGTATGGTTTTTTTTGGATTTTTATTAAAAACTAGGGTTTTTTTACAATAATTTCATTTATATTGTGTAATTTCAATTAGTTTAATTAGTTTTTAACTCTAATCAGGTATTATGGTTGCAAATGTAAATCCAAAAATGCCAAATGCTCCACCACCTCCACAGCCAAATGCTCCACCACCTTTGCAGCCACCAATTGAAGACTTAATTGGTGAAAATTGGGGCAATTGAGGGGCGTTTGTGAAATTTATGAGACAATGCCTCGATTGAGAGATATGACAAACACATTGAAAGAAATAATTAAAAATATAGAAACCATTTCCACCCAACATAATTCCTTTTATTCATGGTGAGAATACATGAGGGAATATTATTGATGTGGATTGTCTTACGATGATGTGAAAGAACTCCAAATAACCAAAGACCAAACAACCTCTTTATTCATTGACCCCCACACCGGTTTGCTAGTGAATGTTAATAAAACAAAACTTTCCATAAAATGGTGCATGCATAGGGACATTATAGCTAACTTTTGGGATCATTGATGTATGGTTTTTGATAAACCACCGAACAATAATTCCGACATACCATTTTACTTTATTAAAAAATTATATGTTGAGTTTGTGTTAGGGCATCATGTCAATTACTTTGACATTAAACCCTTCCAGGGCGTCGGTGGAGGTATGCCCTAGGATAGACCAGGGGCAGTTAGAGTAGTCCCATGCCCAAATGTTCCCCTTCCTCCCCTTCCTCTGCCACCTCCAATATATCATCCAGAGATTATCCAAGATGCATCCACATAGACTATTTAGGCTATTCACTCTTTGAGTGGTCATTTGGTTTCACATGCTTTTATAGTAGCTCAACCCCATTTTGGTTATGTTGGTGAAAGCTCGAGTGTTGCTTCATCATCCTCCTCAGGTCCACATATTTGTGTGCCACATACTTGCACTATGTGCCGCCAGATATGCTTGGGTCCTCTTGTATAGCCCACTGAGCATCCCTTGGACACTTTTTATTATGACCTCCATGATGTGGACATTATAGATCAATCGCAGGGGAGTGGAGTGCACCCTATAGAGTCCTCTCCTGCTAGAGAGGGAGATGCTGGAATAGTGACACAGGTAAGATTTAAGTTGTAATTTCATAACTTGCATTTTTTTTTAAATGAATATTAATAAGAGATAGTATCAAGTACTAATATTTATTTACATGGTCTATTTAACAGTTGATGTCTGAGGAGGAGCTCACATGGGTGACTGATAGCACCCTTAGGGCCATTTCATTTGGCTAGGACACACACGCAGTATATATTTTTGCACTCACTCATTTACATTTTATATTATATACTTGTTTGTCATTTGAATTGTCATTAATGAAATTATATAATAACTTATATGTTTACCTTATTTTCCTCATGTAGGAAATACCCAGTGTGAGTGAGGTGCAGCCTTGTCTAGACTATGGAGGCACAAATCTAGATAAAGGGAAGGTAATTAAACTCAAATTGGATTGAATTAAGATTTTTAAGATCTTATATTTATTATACATATGTCGACATAGATTGGTAGTTTCATATGTACATGTCAATTTTATTTACAGGCAATTATGATCTTTACAGATATGTTGACAAGGGAAACACTGCCTAAAGGAGTAGTTATTGGAACACCTCAAAGAGTAGGTGTTGAAACACCTCAAAGAGTAGGTGTTGAAACACCTCAAAGAGGAGGTGTCGAAACACCTCAAGGAGATAAAGAAAAAGATCAACCTAAAGAGGTACATGTGCTTATTTTATTTTTTGTTTGGTAAATAAGTTCTTATTACCAATAATCATATGCTAACTTGGATCAATTTTATGTTTTTGTTCACATATATAGATTGGCATTTCAAAAGTTGATTTGGTATATTCTAGGACTCCTGACCCTTTAAAGAGACGTATATTTCAGGTAATCAAGATTTCAATTTTAGAGTTCAATCAAAATTCAATGTATATTGATTTTGATGTTAATTATTTGATTTTAAATTATATAGTATAACTAATCTCAATTGTGGTTTGAATTTTTCTTGTACAGCTACCTTCAGAACCAACGAGTGCTTCAAAGAGGCTCCATATTGATGATCCACCAGTAGTTTAGGATGAGATAGAAATTTTGGCATGTAAATTTTGAATACATATTGAGATGGCATATGCCACATTTTGTAAAACTTTGTTTGAGTTGGCGTCGATGCCATTTTTGTATATGGACATACACTTGATTATTGGATAATTTGATATATAGAAGTTGACAATCAAAATTTAATTTGTTCCTCATGTCCATGATTAAACTCTTTGAAAATTTTATCTTGAGCAATGGTTAAATATCAATGTACAATAGCTTAAAACTGAATGGTTATATTATGTAGTTTATATTTATATCACTGATTACATTGCATTACACATCTTTCAAACTCAAATCATTAATTCACATTGCATAACTAACAAATAGATGTTCATAGATAAAAAAAATTCAATTACAATATAGTTCTTACAAAGTCAACCTAAGCAGTTATGCAATTACTTCACATTGCATAACTAAAAACTATGAGTAGTTGTCAATTGCATTTGTTTTTCATTGAATTCTATGAGACCACATTTCTTTGAAGCTTTTTTTCAAAGAGTCCAAAGTGCTAAAAGACTACAAATTTTGACGAACTATTTCTCAGAAACCATGATTCTTACAGACTCTTCGTCTGAGGATATAGGATCATGTTGAGACCATATACAATAACCTCTCTCAGTTTTTGCTATCTTGAAGGCGTTTTCTCGTGGTGATGAGTTTTCAGTTGAGGGAAAAGTTGCCAGATGCAAGCAGTGTAAAGCTGCAAAGTGGTGCAACTTTCATTCTCAAACTTGTACAACCAAACGGACTGTTCCAACACATCTGGATGGGTACATTTATGCTAGGTATGGTTCTCTCTTGCATCTAGATATGTTGAATCGATCTGAGCTGCATCAAAGCGGCATTTTCCCTTAGGAGTCCAAACTGCTAAAAGGCAGCAAACATTGACGGACTATTTATCGGAAACCATGATGCTTAAAAACTCTTCTTCTGAGGATATGGGATCATGTTGAGACCATATACAATAACCTCTCTCGGTTTTTGCTATCTCGAAGGCATTTTCCCGTGGTGATGAGTTTCCAGTTGAGGGAAAAGTTTCCAAATGCAAGTAGTGTAAAGTTGCAAAGTGGTGCAACTTTCATTCTCGAACTCGTACGACCCAATGGACTATTCCAACACATCTGGATGGGTACATTTATGCTAGGTATTGTTCTCTCTTGCACCTAGATACGTCGAATCGCTTCGAGCTGCATTGCAGCGGCATTTTCCCTTAAGAGTCCAAAGTGCTAAAAGGAAGCAAATTTTGATGGACTATTTCTCAGAAACCATGATGCTTATAGACACTTTTTTTGAGGATATGGGATCATGTTGAGACTATATACATTAACATCTCTCAGTTTTTGCTATCTGGAAGGCGTTTTCCCGTGGTGATGAGTTTTCAATTGAGGGAAAAGTTGCCAAATGCAAGTAGTGTAAAGTTGCAAAGTGGTGCAACTTTCATTCTCAAACTCGTACGAGCAAATGGACTATTCCAGCACATCTAGATGGGAACATTTATGCTAGGTATGGTTGTCTCTTGCACCGAAATATATCGAATCACTCTGAGTTGTGTCGGAGCGGTGTTTTCCCTTAAGAGTCGAAAGTGCTAAAAGGCAACAAACTTTGACGGACTATTTCTCATAAATTGTGATGCTTACAGACTCTTCATTTGAGGATATGGGATTGCGTTGAGACCATCTACAATAACCTCTCTTGGTTTTCGCTATATCGAAGGCATTTTCCCATGGTGATGAGTTTTCAGTTGAGGGAAAAGTTGCCAAATGCAAGCAGTGTAAAGTTGCAAAGTGGTTCAACTTTCATTCTCGAACTCGTACGACCCAATGGAATGTTCCAAAATGTTTGTATGGGTACATTTACGCTAGGTATGGTTCTCTCTTGCACCCAGATACGTCGAATCGCTCCGAGCTGCATCGGAGCGACGTTTTCCCTCAAGAGTCCAAAGTGCTAAAAGGCAACAAACTTTGACAGACTATTTGTTAGAAACCGTGATGCTTACAGACTCTTCGTCTGAGGATATGGGATCATGTTGAGACCATCTAAAATAACCTCTCTCATTTTTTGCTATCTCGAATGTGTTTTCCCGTGGTGATGAGTTTTCAGTTGAGGGAAAAGTTGCCAAATGCAAGCAATGTAAAGTTGCAAAGTGGTGCAACTTTCATTCTCGAACTTGTACGACCGAATAGACTATTCCAACACATCCAAATGGGTACATTTATGCTAGGTATGGTTCTCTCTTGCACCCAAATACATCAAATCGCTCCGAGCTACATCGGAGCAGCATTTTCCCTTAAGAGTCGAAAGTGCTAAAAGGCAGCAAACTTTGACGGACTATTTCTCAGAAATCATGATGCTTATAGACTTTTCATCTAAGGATATTGGATCATGTTGAGACAATATACAATAACCTCTCTCATTTTTTTCTATCTCGAAGGAATTTTCCCATGGTGATGAGTTTTCAGTTGAAGGAAAAGTTGCTAGATGCAAGCAGTGTAAAGTTGCAAAGTGGTGCAACTTTCATTCTCAAACTCGTATGACCCAATGGACTATTCCAACATGTCCGGATGGGTACGTTTACGCTAGGTATGGTTCTCTCTTGCACCCAAATACACTGAATCGCTCTGAGCTGCATTGGAGCGACGTTTTCCCTTAAGAGTCCAAAGTGCTAATGTCAATGAAATGTGGGGGCAAAAATATTTAAGGTTGGATCAAGATTCTGCAAGTCCTAGCTCTTGCCCAATCAACTTGAATCAATTACATGGAAAATGAAATTCACAATGAACTTTTTACTTTTTTGTTTTTCAAAAAAGTGGCAAGCCATTGTAATTTGTTATATATAAATAGGAGATATTACAAAACCTAGTTCAAACGATTATACCAACAAGAAAGAACCAGGAAGAAAACCTTCAGTTGTAGCTCGATTAAGTACAATGGCAGACATTTGAACCGTATTTCAAAAAACAGCACTGGATATAAATTATGCCTATACACAGTTATGACCTTTTTACATTGTTTCACATTTCAAAATTCAATTTTTACAAAATTTACCTATTTGAGGCATTCAAGGCACAGTCTTCCACAAGAGTAGTATATTGCCATTTTCGAGTGACAAGCACCTGTACAAACCATCAAGGGAGCAGTTAAACTACATACAATAGAAAATATTCTTAGAATAACCAATCGATATTATTGTAATTTGTCACATACCTCTCTGAAAGGATCAGAGTTACCTATTGTTGTAGCAGGTCCATGAGCAATCGTGCCAAGAATATCGCAAAAATTTTCAAATGATAAATCTATATTTTAACAACAAAAAATATGCTTACACTAACAAATCCATATTAATCTAAACATACTGAATGATGATGAATTGGTAATGCAAACTATAAAAGATGCTTTGAATAACCAATCTATATTAAAGTAATATGTTGCATACCTCTTTGAAAGGATCAGAGTTGGCTATTGTTGCAGCAGGTCCATGATCAATCGTGCCAAGAATATCACAAAATATGTCAAATGATATATCTATATTGTCACAACAAAAAAGAGGCTTAAGAATTATACTTTCCATTCTTGAATATGCTATTCAAGTGTGCTTGAAGGGTCATCTCTTTGCTTAAGAGTATCCAATATTGCTTCATGATCAACATTACTAAGTGTCCATAGTTTTTTTGTCTTTGGTTTGGCATGATGCTTCAACAACTTAACATTTGTTGCTATAACAAGGTGTGAATACATGCGAATGGTTTTGTGTTTCTCATAGTCTTCAAATGCAGTTATGCCATTTTTTCTAATCATGTATGTTCGCAACCAAGTTCCTGCAACCACAACTGAACCTGTAGGATACATGAACCCATCATCATCTTCCATCGATTGTGTTAGCTTGTGATTTACTCGCACACATCAAGCCAACCAATATTATGATCTCTCTCCATTCCCCTGCGGTGCAACAACTTCAAAAATATGTCCTGGATGTAGTAGATCTGAAAGTTGGTCGTAATCAAGTGAACTTTCCATTGTGTATCTTGTCATGGATATAGTTTGAGATAAAGGAGTTAGATACTATGGAACCCATGTATCCACCCACTCACTTGACTCACATTGATCCCACTCGCACTGAATACAACTCCGATAAAAATAAGCCAACTTTCATGTCCAAATGGTCCATGTACTTGCATCTAAGCTTCGAAACGAATGCATCTTTGAAGAATCTTTGATTGTATGACAATCCAATCTGCCTCCCATTGTACCCTCCTCAACCAACCAAAAAAATCTGTGCATTGTTGAATCAAGTGTCCCTCCCTATGACAATGCTGAACTACACCAATCAATAATAGAACATGCATCATTGAATTTTTCTCCTGAAATATTCAACTGCTCCTTAACTAGAGCTCTGTTTACACATGCACCTGCTCCATCATGCTCCCCTTTCCCATGCCCAGCTTCAAAAAAACTCCAAATACTAGGTACACCCCTCTCTACATGCATTCTACTCAACCAATAAAACATACGAGCATTCTTGAATTGACCTATACAGTTATCTGACCAAATGAGATGTCGGCCCAATGCTATATCATGCTCCTACAAGAACTCAAAAAAATTCTCAAAACAATGTTGGACATACTCGGACGAGTGAGATCTATCATCATTCATATAAAAATGATACTCTCTAATTATCTTTTGATCCTCCTTTGTACTATCAGGTGCATGTCTAAACGTTATGTGGACAAAAATAGCAATCTGAATGGAATTGTAATACTAAGATTGTACCTTGTTTTGTGGTTGCAATGTGTAGTTTTCAGCAAAATCAACCACTGATATAATAGTTCCAATCGGAAAAGAGTCCTTACATATCCTGAATTATTGATCCAACCACTGAGACCTATGACTATGCCTTGCATATTTGTAGAAAAGATTGTCCTTAAAATCTGAAATAAAATCAGCAACACTGCATTCTTTTGTAACCAACTCGCATCTAGAACCTTCACCTCCACTCTGCAAAGTATATTTGACTATCTCATATCTCTTTTTCTCAACAAGATTCTTTCCAAATTCATGTTCCGAACCCTCATGAAAACATTGAACAAAATTTTACAAGCCACCACATTGTGAGCACTTCGGATTTAAATAATCATTTCTATAGAAAAAGGAACCATCATCCCTAGAACATAAAAATAGATCTAGCAAGTCCCTTGATGATTTCGGAAGATGCATTGCACCACACTCCTACAACATTTCATTAGTATGAAAAGTAGAATGGATATAGCATAATAGTTCATGGTACATTGAAAACTCCACATGGTATTTGCAACAACAAGTATTACGAATATTAAGAGGCACACAATAAAATGGCTTCAAACCTTCAAAAGTTCTTTCCAAGATTTCCATATTTGGATGTGTTTGATTAAATTTTTTGAACAACATTGTTTGGCTTGATTCCAAGAAATGTTTAGGATGCGGTGTATGGTCTTGACTGCCAATTCTTAACTTTAAAACATCCTTTGCATTAGGTGATACTCTAGAGTTATCATGCCAAAATTGTTGAATTACCTACTTTACATTATCGGTTAGATTCTTATCAACACATGTAAGCCTTCCGGCAAAAGCCCATGTATCATTTTGAAGAGGATCATCTATTCTTTCTCTTATTGCAAGTGCTCTATCCAAAGTTTTACGATTTAAGTCAAAATCAATACAAGTTTGTCTCATAAAGCGAGCCTTTTTCAATTGATGGCTTACTAGAGCGGTGGTAATGACTCTCAAAGCAGCTCTCTTATCTTTTTCCTTGTTATTTTTTCCAAAAGACTCAAGAGCAGTACAAATATTTTTGACAATAATAGAATTTTTTCGGTCCTCTTGTTCAAACGAATCTTCAATTTGGCTAGCAAAGGTCTCATCTTTTTCATCTTTAGCAATTGTACAAAAAGTTGGCATTGCTCAGTCAATGTCTTATTGCTAAAATATTGGTTGAAAATTATTCTAGCCCACAATCAAATAGTTTGTGTTGACCTCTTTCCTTCAAAATTGTTTATAATGTTATCATCAATTCAACTAACCATTTATGGGTCCTTGAAGGTCTTGAATTTGGAATACCTCTTTCCTCCACACAAGGTTCTTCATTTCTCATATAATTTGGTGAAACATAATTTACACTTGCTTCAATATTATGTTCAACATCTTCATTTCCAACATTTTCACCTTGAACATTTTCAATATCAATTTGAACAATTTCATTCCCAATTTCAATATCATGTTCAACATCTTCAATTCCAACATTTTCATTATCAATTTCAATATTTTCATTCCCAATTTCAATATCATGTTCAACATCTTCAATTCCAACATTTTCATTATCAATTTCAAAATTTTCATTCCCAATTTCAATATCATGTTCAACATCTTCAATTCCAACATTTTCACCTTGAAAATTTTCAATATCAATTTGAACATTTTCATTTCCAATTTCAATATCATGTTCTACATTTTCACCTTGAACATATTCAATTTCCTCTTCACTTGAAAGACCATAGGGCTCAGGTTCACCAATATTTAACATACCTTGTCTTTTCTTTCTATGACCTTCTCTATCTCTTTGTCTATATCCTTCAATTTGTTCTTTTGTCAGCTTTCTCTTACACTTTTTCTTCCAATGACTGTTGCTCCCCATTATACCAAATAAAAGATGCTAAAAAATCATTATGTATGACAAATTTGAGTACAAGAATCTCCAAAAAGTTTATCTTTGTCTCTTCCTATTTGAAACCACACGTTTGTCACCTGCAAAGTGCTACAAACAGAATGCAGGGTCCGTTGGAATGCACAAAAAAGACCCACATGGGGTTTTTCTATGGCCCACAAATCGGATATTCGATTTGTAAAACATGTTCTGCAACAGTAAGATTTCATCTCTGCATAATGGAGTTTCACAAATCAGATATCCGATTCAAATCGGATATCTGATTTGTACACACATAGACCAAAGGGAGAGGGAGAGTGGGAGAGGGAGAGAGGGAGGGGGAGACGAAGATGGAGATGGAGATGGAGATGGAGAGAGAGAGTGGGAGGTAGATAGGGAGAGGGATAGG
>CM021106.1:194627920-194784123 GCA_007115665.2 Sequoiadendron giganteum
AGAAGGAGAGAGAGTGAGAAGGAGAGGGGAGAGTGAGAGAGTGAGAGGGAGAGTGGGAGGGGAGGGAGAGGGAGAGTGGGAGAGGGAGGGAGGGTTTAGATTTGAGGGAGAGAGGGAGAGGCAAAGGGAGAGGGAGAGGGAGAGGGAGAGGGAGAGAGGGAGAGATAGAAGGGGAGGGAGTAAGAAGGAGAGGGGAGAGAGAGAGAGAGAGAGAGAGAGGAGTGATTGAGTGAGAAACTTGAGAGAGAGAGAGGTGGAGAGAGCGAGAGGGAAAGAGATAATATTTAAATATTTTATAAATTGGTAATATATATATATATATAAATATTTATGGATTAACTAAAATATACAAATATTTATGGATTAACTGAAATATTGAAATAATATTTAAATATTATACATTTAATAATATATTATATATTAAATACATAATTGTATATTAAATATATTACATTATAAACTTGATTGGATATTATATATATTAAATTATAAACTTAATTGCATTTTTAAATAATATATTAAATATTGTATAAATTGTTTTAAAACTGATCTAAAACATATCATATATCAAATTCAAATCTGATATCGAATTCGAATCGGATATCCGATTTGAATCTGATATCCAATATTCTAACACAAAATTTAATGCCTTGGTATTAGGCTCAGTATTAGGCCCGGGATTTGGTTCGGACCTGCCAATCCTAAAAGTCAACATGTAAAACGTGTTTAACAACTTACCTTGTTTTTCCAGACTTCGCCTATGTGGCTGATGACTTTTATTTTACCTAATATTGATAAAATGAAAAGGGTTTGTAAAGGAGCTTCTCAGCGTTCTACCACTATAAATTATATTTTCTTTAGAATCTAATAAATAATTATTATTTATTTTTTATTAGAATTACGACTAAAGTCCTGATTGATAGTCTGATAGAAAAACATCTATAGCTTTCAAACTATATCACATTTTTTGAATCCAAAACATGCATCACATTCTATGCTTCATATACTATAGGATTAAAAAAAAAAAATGAATTCCATTAAGTTTTGACCAAGTTAAGGTGGTTAGACATACGAGTTTTTATATTTTTAAAAAGTTATAATAAAAAATTCATAATTAATTATTTATTTAAAAAAAATTACAAAAAAATATGCATCACATCCAGACATGAGTTCTCTACTTATATCTAAAATTTAATAAAAAAATATTATGATTTTATTATGGTTAGGGTGGTCAGATAGACACCTACTTTTTATTTTTTCCCTAAAATTTTAGTACTATTGCATTGAAATTTCAAATTTTCATCAAATAGATTTAAAAAAAAAAAATTAACCTAGTAGTTTAGAAACTACATTCAATTTTCCATAGATTCTATTCTTACATATTTTTGAAATAATATAGATAACTTATTCAAATTTCTATGTCAAGTTGCCCAACTCTGATTTTCTGAATTTTCATTGCCACTTAAGGACCTGTTTTTTCCATGATGATCCTGCACATACCCAAATAATAAATTATTTATTCAGTTTTAGATGAAAAATTAGTGAAAAGTGTCATCGGAGACCTAGGACAATTTGCAATTTCTACATTTTCCCCCTCTTTGAGACAATGCGATTTTGAGTGTTGTTTCAAATAAAAATTAAAAGATCATGCCCTAGTAGACCGAGAGATGGAGGTAGGATTCCCCCTCGAGAGATTGTTTGTGTGTTAAAGGCGTGAATGATCTCTGGAAATGAGAATAATGTTAGAGAAAGATGAAAAGTGATGAAAGAGACGAATGGTTCGTAAGGAGTAAAGAATGATGGTTGATGGTTGGTCAATTCATTAATAGATTGACCAAGTAATGAGTGATTGATTGATTGAATGATTGATAGATTGATAAATTGATTGATTGGACTGAAGAAGTGTTAGTACATAAATAGAAATTAGATGAAGAACAATTACTAGTGATGAAACCCTTGCTTTCATAAGTGCAATTTATTTTAAAGAGTCATTTTTTATTTTACAAAATGGATGTGGCACACCATGGCACAAAAAGCCAGGGTGATGATGTAGTCCTTTTTGCATTAAAAACCGATAGTCACAGACAACGAATTTCCTAACTCATATTGAGGGAAAGGTTGCCCCAGCCTTTTTGTCAAGACAAACTGTAGACAAAAATAAAATAAAAGGGTATGTGCAGGATCATCATGGAAAAAACATGCCCTTGAGTGGCAATAAAAGATAAAAAATCAAAGTTAGACAACTTGACGTAAAAATTTGAATAGGTTATCTATATTATTTCAAAAAAATGTAAAAATAGAATCTGTAGCAAATTGAATGTAGTTTCTAAACTACTAGACCTTTACTTTTTTTTTAAAAATCTATTTGGTGAAAATTTGAAATTTCAATGCAGTAGTATTTAAATTTTAGAGTAAAAATAAGAAGTAGGTGTCTTTCTGACCACCCTAACAACAATAAAATGATAATATTTTTCAATAATATTTTATATATAAGTAGAGGACTCATGTCCCGATGTGATGCATATTTTTTTATAATTTTTTTCCAAGTAAATAATTAATTATGATTTTTTTATTACAACTTTTAAAAAATATAAAAGCTCTTCTGTCTAACCACCTTAACTTGGTCAAAAATTCATGAAATTATTATTTTTATGTTTTAATCCTATAGTATACAAAGCATAGAATGTGATACCATTTGAAAGTTATAGATGTTTTTCAATCAGCCTATCAATCAAGACTTTATTTGTAATTCTAATAGAAAATGAATAATAATAATTTATTAAATTCAAAGCAAAGCATAATTTATATTGGTGGAAATCTAAGAATCTCCTCTAAAAACCCTTTTCATTTCATCAATTGTGGGTAAAAAAAAAGTCGTCAACCAGATGGACCATCATATGGCTTACATATCGCCACTTTTTGGCCCATCATGATCCTGCACATACCCAAAAGACAAGTCATGAGACATCATCGCTCCTCTAAATCCTTTGTGGGACATGCTCGAGGTGACTAGTAACATGATCGGAAAAATATTCAAAAATATAAGACAAAATAGACCAACAAAGTCAACAGCCAGTCAAGTTGTTTTCCAAGAAGTGTTTGGGTATGTGCAAGATCATGATAGGCCAAAAAGTGGTGATATGTAAGTGATATGATGGCCCATGTGGTTGATGAATTTTTTTTACCCAAAATTGATGAAACGAAAAGTGTTTTTAAAGGAGATTCTTAGTTTTCCACAAATATAAATTATGCTTTACTTTGAATTTAATAAATAATTATTATTCATTTTTTATTTGAATTACGACTAAAGTCCTAATTAATAGGCTGATTGAAAAAACATCTATAGCTTTCAAAGGGTATCACATTTTTAGAATGTGAAACATGTGTCACATTTTACGCTTCACATAATATAGGATTAAAAAAAAAGAATTGAATTTCATGAATTTTTGACCAAGTTAAGGTGGTGAGATGTACGAGTTTTTATATTTTTCAAAAGTTGTAATAAAAAAATCATAATTAATTATGTAATTGGAAAAAAATTACATAAAAATATGCATCACATCGGGTAATGATTCTTCTAATTATATCTAAAATCTTTTAAAAAAATATTATCATTTTATTGTGGTTAGGGTAGCTAGACAGACACATACTTCTTATTTTTTTCGTGAAATTTAAGTATTATTGCATTGAAATTTCAAATTCTCACCAAATAGATTTTTTTAAAATAAAATAAACCTAGTAGTTTAGAAACTACATTCAATTTGAAAAAAATTGTATTGTTACATATTTTTGAAATAATATAGTTAACTTATTCTAATTTTTATGTCAAGTTGTCTAACTTTGATTTTTTTGAATTTTATTGCCACTTAAGGGCCTATTTTTTCCATGTTGATCCTGCACATTCCCATTTGCTAGTGCATTAAGGGATGAAGTGAGTGATAGGTTGACTATTTTTCCAAGGCTTGGTTTTAGGAAAAGAAAAACGTCGTATAAGATGGCAAGTCTGGTTTCAATCATGCAACTACATGTATAAGGAAAATGAAAAAGTGTGATATTGACAAGGTCTGGTTTCTGGAAGGACACATCCTATATAAGACCATTGTTTGTGATCGATTTTACCGGTTTGATTGATTTGACAAATAACTAATTTGACTTGTAGACATGTTGAATTGCTTGTCTTGTTGATTCATGATTTATGTTTGAAGTGTAGATGATGATGTCATGTTTGAGTTGATAGTGTTTGATTTATTTTGGTTGACTCGATGAACCCTAAAATATTGACCTAGGGGGGCTTAGGGGCACATCGACAGATGGTCTTGCCTATGTAGTAATGCACAAAGAACTTGTCGTTTGAAATGACCCTTGACTTTGTTTTAACAAGAAAAGATTGAATCATGATTTTATTGTTTATTTGACAAACCTAAAGGATTGACCTAATTCCTCGGGGGTACATCAATAGATGGCCTTGCCTATGTCCAGTTGCAGAGGAAACATAGTTTGACAATGACAAAGACTAACATGACTAACTTTGGCTTTGTTCTGGGGATTTTTTGAAAGTTATTTGAATGTTTTTGGGTTCTGACATGTTTTGATTTTTTTGGATTTTTGAAATGTTTTTATGATTTTTTTTTAAGTTTTGAAGTTTTTGTCTTTTTGAGATGTTTTGATTTTTTTTGGTCTTTTTCGAAATGTTTTGATTTTTTTGGATTTTGAAGTTTTACAATTTTTTGTCTTTTTGAGATGTTTTGATTTTTTTGTCTTTTTCTAAATGTTATGGGGAAGTGTGGATTCTGATACACTATAAGGACCATGAAAAATGCATATGAATGATGCCTACAAGAAAGTGAGCCATCATGCACAAGAATCCTAAGACAAACATGATCTTGCCCCTATTCAAGTTGAATACCAATTGACAGGTGATGATGATAATGAAGACGTTGTTTGATGTGGGGAGGACACATCTCAAAAAAATATAAGGATGATGATAATGTGACTAAAGGATCAAGGTTTGAAGCAAGGCTAGGAACAAATCCAGGGAATGTTTTGGATGGTGTGCTAGGTTGCATAGAAAGATTATATGGATTAGGCTTATTGCATTTGGAATGACTTGGTTAAGACTAGATGGGATAATGGAGGATCCTTAGACCATTGGCAAGGGAAAACCAAGACATGCAATATGTATGAAAGGATGATGGGTGGCTTTGGTAAAAGATAAGTAAAATGAGGATATTGGATGGTAAAATTAGCATGTGATCTCCAAGGACTATGTCACATAGAAATAATTTTTTTTTCCAAGGTATGGGTTTGGATAATTATATGAAGGCAATGGTATGATGCTTCATGGATAGTTTATGACCAAAGGATAGAAATGTAAAGATTTTTCCCAAAGCATGATTTATGTTTGTACTCGAGTTCATATCAAGATCATGGTAGGTAGGAAAATGGATGGGAATGATAGGGCTTAAATGGATAGATGGAAATGTCATAAGAAATGTCATGCAAAGGGTATGGGAGATGATACAACTTTCCCCCAAAGTGCAATGATCCACATAGATAATTTCCCTTACACATGACGCTTATTTTCCATTTTTTCATCATGGTACTTATCTAAAGCACCATAAAAATAGTTTTCACTATCAGACAAAAAAAAATTCTTTACTTTTTTCCTTTCTTTTTTTCCTTTTTTTTGTTCTTACCAAGACACCTGTTTGCTAGGTTTTCATCAGGGTGATGATTTTTTTTTTGTATTTATGATATTTCTCAATGGCCTTGATGCTTTAGATGATCACTGATTGTTTTGAATCCTTTGACAGTGTTGATGTAGAGACCAGTGTCGTGATATTCCAATAATGACCTTTCTGAAGTAGTTGCCTTGTTAGGATCATAGCTCTTGCACATAACTAATTGATGTTATTGTGATCCTTTCTGATACTAGAATTGGCCTTATCAGAATATGCACATCGTGATAGAGTGCCATGAGAGTCCTTATGATAAAGAGATTTTGCCAAGATGTGACAGATTCGTGAGGTATGATTTTTGGAATGATGGATGATGGTAGATGTGGAAGGATTGTTTGGACATTTAGATGAATCACTTTTTATTTTCCAAACTTGGGATGTTGGATGGAAGAGTTTGGAATTTTGATTGGGATGGCATTTGGAACTTTTGGTGTAACTATTAATTCTCACCTTAGTTAATATTACTTAAGTTAATTAGGAATATTAGGCAAGTGTGTGTCATCACTCCTTGATTGATGGGAGTTAGGTACCACATCTCCCTCATCAAGTGAGTTACCTTGACACCACTACACCTCTAAGTTGAGTTGATCTTTTGATAACTCAATTTCACTAGGACAATTGTCACTCTTGACAATTGCATCCTAAACCTATAAATTTGTAATCATTCCTAATGTACTGCACTTCATTTTGTGATCAATTTTAGCTTATTGATCTTGGTAAATCAAATATGGTATCCAATCCACTATGAGATTTTCTTGATTCGATTTGAATTAATTAGAGGCACAATTTTTGTAGTCAAAATCTTTGTTTCTACATTCAAAATTGTTGTTCTAGAAGCCGACTCCCTTCATTCTGCAGATAGAGGCACATTTTTTCTTATTGGAAGCTAATATTTGTTGCATTTGAAATTGAAAATCACTGTTGAAAGGGATGAATCAAAATGGAGGGGCATTTTCCTATGATTGACCCATGCAAAGGCGAATATAATCTTTTGTTTCTACATTCTAATTCTCTATTGGAAGGGTCGATTTTCTCTTTTTAGATTTTTTTTTCCCCTATTGAAGAGGGTGAGCTAATTCAAAATAGAGAGGGGTCGATTCAAAACATTAAGGAGGCCTGAATCTTTGGGGGAGAGGAGGGGCACGTTTTATTCACTAAGGCTGAATTTGGTGTTTCTTCAAAACAATCGACCCCCAATCAGGCTTGTAGATTTTTTTTGTGGCCTCTCACAACACACAAATGCTGCTACTAATCCAAATCATAGGATTCTCCTCCAAGCCCGTAGTTCTCCATAGACAGACCTCCTAGGGTCATAAGGCTCGATTTGCCTTATTTTTCTGAGTAGAGGCACCATTAAAGGCATGATAGAACTAGGGGAAGGGTGGATCGATAGCTGATGAGAGGGCGATCACCATTGATTTGTAGGTTGCACCATGTTGTTCACATGTGGCTCTACCAATCTAATGCAATGAGTTCTCCCTTTGCACAATCAGTCTCTCTTTGTTGAAGACGCCTTCATTTTTTGGTTGATTTGCACCTTAGTACAAAGAGATCCACACCACGAATGCATCAAGAATGCATCCAATGAACTATCATGATTTGTTGAAGAGGGGAGACCCGATTCAAAATAGAAAAGGCCCGATTGGGTGGTCGAGAGGTGTGATTCTATTCTGGAGAGGTGGAGGCAAGAAGGGAGGAGCAAAATATTGTGCAGTTGGAGGATTCAAAATCGTTCCAAATTCTATTCAAATCTGATTTTAAAATCTCTGTCGGTTGTAAATTTATTTGGCAAAAGGGGGGGTCACATGGGGTTTTTCAAATCCTAGTTCTTTCCAGCCCATGAGGGCTTAATTATTTTCTATTTTCCTCTCTCTAAATTTCTTAAAATATTTGATTTTTCCAAACTTTATAAATGCAAATTTTATTAGTGTAAATTTTCAATAGAGTGAAATTTAATTTTTCAAACTCTATTCAGTGATGGTGATTTCACACTAATATATAAAGTGTCATTTTTCACCATCATTCTTGTATGCAAATAATGCACTAAATTAAAGTCTCAAACAAAGGGAGAAATAAAAAATATTAAAAAGGGGGATGTCACAGAGTTGTGATTAAAAATCCACTCCAAATTTCTTTCAATTTCCTATAAAGTTTAAAATTCCAACTAAGCATGGAGCCAAATCAACAAAAGGAGCCAAATTTAATTGAGGATAAATAAATACAAGGAGCAACAAAATCACAAAAAGAGGAAAATATGAAAAAAACACTCTTTTTGGAGGATAGCTTTTTCCCTATGGGTTTTCTATCTTTCTCCATCTTTATTTGACATTTTGCATTGTAAATGAGTACCTTATTAGGCCTTGTTGTCGAGACTCAAATTTCTATTGTTTTTTGTGCCCACCTACATTGTGCTTAAGGTGTTGGTGTAATTATTAATTTTACAACTTAGTTAAGCTTACTTAGGTAAATAGTATTGTTTACTTTAGTTAATTAGGAATATTAGGCAAGTTTGTCATCACTCCTTGATTGATGGGAGTTAGGTACCACATCTCCCTCATCAAATGACCTACCTTGACACCACTACACCTCTAAGTTGAGTTGATATTTTGATAACTTAGGTTTACTAGGACACTTGTCATTCTTGACAAGTGTGCCCTAAACCTATAACTTTGTAATCGTTCCTAATGTAATGCACTGCATTTTGTGATCAATTTTAGCTTATTGATCTTGGTAAATCCAATAGGAACCAAAAATTTTATATGTCTTTCTTGATCACCATTTTGACGGAGGTGGACATTTTTTATATGTGGGAGTCCTTTTTTCTTGTAGCTCAACATTTTGATTGACTTTTACTTTTGAAATATTTTCTTTACTTGATCTATTTTTCTTTGGGATCCATATTAACTTCATTTATCCACTTGGATTTTTTCTTTATTTAATGGCCTTTGACATTTGATTTTTAACTTTGGATTTATAATAATTTTTATTTTGTTGGTTCCAAATGGAAGGTTTATTCATGTTGGAATGATGGTTTATGGTGTGGATGGAAGGAGTGTTGGCAACAATCTTATGACAAGAACTACTCATGGCCTCCATTTTGATTGTTCTTCAAAAGATATTGGCACATCCAAGTCAATGTAGAAACCTTTTTTATGGTCATTTTCATAGTTTTCCATGAATTTAGTTATAGATTGATCATTTGTAAATATGTCTAGAGTAGGAGACTCTTTTGCTAGAAGAAAATCATCTATGTGTCACGTGGGAGAATTTGTCTCATCTGTAATGGTGGAGGTGGTTGAAATGTGGATTTCATGACAAGGGTTAAGATTTTGATTTACAATTGGGCTATCATGGATAACTTGATCATGATTTGTTTTGAGGTTTATTTCATCATGCTTTGGATCATGCTCTTGACATATGTCTAATGATTTAGGCAATGAAACGTAAAAAGTATTTGGACAGGCTAATGATGGAGTTTTAATGATGAGATCCTTTTTGGGATTGGTGGGAAATAACAAACATGATTGTGATAGATGGCTAGATGGTGTAGGAGTAGCAATTTGACTAGATAATCTAACATTATTTTCATTTTAGAGTTGAACAAGTTTCCTTACTAGTCATATGGGGAGAGCATTAATTATTGTGGTCTTATTAGAGGATGAAAAGTTAAGATTGGGTGTAGGGGCTTGGAATGTATTAATGTAAGGTTAGTTGGGATACGGTGTGGAGTCTTGGAATGGATTAAGCGATGAAGGGCATGCACAAGGTTGGTTTCCATTGTAAAAGTTAGGATAGGGATGACTAATGGATGTTTTTTGTGGATTAATGGCATGGATTATGCTAAGGGACTCTTGATAGTGAGGGTAGATGGATGGAGGACTAAAGTTCATGGGTTGTTGGTAAGTGGGACATATGGGTGGTTGAATATGGGTTGAGGTTGATTGGTATTTGGATTGGATGAATCCTATTTTTAAGTCTATGGCTTGATGGTATTGACCAACATGGAGTAATTGGTATTCAACTCTAAAATCAATCATATCAAGGTGAATAGAAGAAATGATTGTGGATGCTCCAAGATCTATATTATGATCTCCAAGGTATGCCAATTCCAAGAGGGTGACTTAAGTCTAAGGTGTACAACCTAGACTATGATTTTTGGATTTTTGAAATAAGGTATGCCTAAATGCAATGCAACTATTTTTTTTTGATATTTTTGGTATTTTGAGAATGTCTAAATGAGGGTAGTGACAATGTCAATATAATCTAAATTATGACCAATTCTAAAAGGGGAATGATGCTAATGCAAAGCGTTATGAAAAATATGATATGTAGTTGAGATGACTATGGTATGAACCATGCACCTTTGTTGTGAAACTTAAGGAAGGAGTTCCTAGACAACCTATTATAGTCCAATGTTTTCAAATGAAATTATCAATGAGCTCAATGAGAGTGGATGCCAAGTGAAAAGTTTGACAAGGTCAGCCTTAAAGTAGATTGATAATTTTAAAGGTTACACCAAAATGACAAGGACTAATGTGGAAAATGATAAATTTTCTTTGTAGCAAGGGGCCTATGACAAGATATATGGTAAGTTTCCCTATTCCAAAATTTTCAAAAAGGTATATGAAACCTAAGATATGTTTAAGTGATGAAAGGAATGCATCCTAAGATGTGAAAGTAATATAAATTAATGCGATGGAATGGTGGGAATGAAGTGATAAAATATTTTGTTTAAACAACTTGCTTGGAAAATATTAGCTCAGTTTGTGTCAAAGTTGAAATGTTATCAGATTTTGGTGTGATGTTTGATTTTTTTGACAATGTTTAAATACACACACAAGACGCCATAGAAAAAAATAAAAATTTGAGTTTTTTTTCGATCGTGAATGTTGTTTGATTTTAGCAATACAAGAAAAAATCTTGAGGTTGGCAAGGACAATATTTTTTAGATCCCACTTGGAATAATCCAGTTGTGCTTATGCTTAGTGAATGACTTAGAAGCTTGGACACACTAGCTCCCCCAACATGACACTCAATTCTCAGGTCAACCAAGGTTTGAGTTCTCATGAATCTCCCATGATGAACTCTTCATCTCTACTAAGAGCTGAAAGAATGTTGGATGAAATGAGAGGTGGTCCCTCCTGTACCAACAAATAGAAGGTTTTTAAAAACTATAAACAAGAGGTTTCTAGTAAGGGCATCCGTTTGAGTGGTTATACATGCGGCAAGATTAGCTCCAATAAGGAGGATTCCTAGCATGCAGAGGTTAGGCTCTACAAGGTTTATGGGGATTCACTTGTTGGGATAACACATCTGCACTCGTTGCTAACTGAATTTAAGCAAGAAGAACGTTTATTTATAGTGGTTAGAAGGGTTTGGCTTTAGCCTGTTACCACTTTGGGTCATTCCCTTGGGGTGAGTACTTTTTCCAACCAAGGCAGACCCTTCTAAAGGATAAACACAAAAAAAAATGGGTTTGGCTTTTTGATCACAAAGTTTGCACAAGGTGAGAGCATAATTACCTACCACCTTACAAGCACAAAAATAGAAGTTTATTCACCCCCTAGTTAAATCTATGTGAAATAAGACAATCATTCTTTTTTAAACACCAAAAAAAATGTGTTCTAATCTAAAAGACAATCGGTTTCAAAATCAAGTCTTCAACAAACGTCCTGCATCAAATGTCATTAGTAATTTCAAATTTTAGTCTTTGGAAAACGTGTGTCTATGTTTTCATCTTTTGAGTCTCTGACATGCAAACCTACAAGAAAAAACCAACGATTAGCCACATAATAAACAATTAAACTATGAAGGAAAAAGACATTAATTCTAAATTAGAAACTAATCTAAATTAAAAGTTAATTCAAATTAAAATCTAATCTAAATTCTAAAGCTAAAAACTAATCTAAGAATTAAAAATTAATCTAAAAATTAAAAGCTAATCTACAATTAAAAATTAATCTAAATTATAAATTAATCTAAAATTAAGAAATAATCTAGAATGAGGTTAATTCCACCTTAATTTGAAAGGATTTGATCAATTTAACCCATGATTAAATGCAATTTGTTGTTCATTTTAAATACTTTTCCTACATGAAATGTGAAATTTGTTGTTGTTCTTTGATCCAAATCCTAAATAAGACTATGTGAGAATTGTAGGATTCATTTTAAAACAAAAAAAATGGTCATCAATTTTAACCCCTAATTAGGCTATGTGAAATTGTAGTCGATTTAAAACCCCTTAATTAGAATTAGATGAATATTTTTTGTTCATTTTAATCCAATTGAAGGAATCTTCGTAGAAACTCTGAATGTTAGATTTTCTTCCAACTGCATAGATCTACAATCAAAGTCACCAAAGCACCTAAAACCCCTGCAAAAACCACAAAATTGGATGAAGTGTAAAGCATGTTCATGTTGGGTTCACCAAATTTATCTAGGGAAAATGGTTAAAGCATACATGATATCAAAAAGCTAAGACCACAAAGAAAATATCATGAAATAAAATCCCAATACATCAACAAAATTGTGAGAATGAAATGCTTAAAGAAAGAAATGGAAATGCAAACCTTATGATGTACTTCTCTCACTCCATTTTGTTTTCCTTCTTATTCCTTTAATAGATTTGATGTGTATCTCTCAAATGTGATCAAATACACTAAATATTGAAAGCAATTTGATGGAATGATTGTAAGGAAATCAAAGATGTGGTCTCCCTAAATTGAGAAATAAGTCCTCAATTTATAGATTTCAGAAAGATAATTGAATGGAAAAGATTGAATGATAATCAATGGACAGGATTGAATGCGAGGATAAGCTAGAAAGGAAAATTTCATTTAAAAGTGGAGGAAAAAATGAGTTGATTGAAAATAAATAAAGATATTATTTATTTTCATCAAAATATACTTTTTTGAAAGTAGAGGAATGAAAGAGTGGAGGATGAGTTAAATTGAGAAAGAGAAGAGTTAATTGAAAATAAATAATGGAACTATTTAATTTCAACTAAAAGCTGTCATTTCGAAAGTTGGGAGTGGATTTGGAAAATAAGAGTCATGAGTGGAAAAGGAGAAAGAGTTAAGTGAGAGAAAGTGGGAGAGATAAGTGGGAATGAAATCTAGATGAGGATAATTAAATATTTTATAATTAAATAATATGAACTATTCCTACCTTTCAAAATTAGCAAGTTAGAAGGATAAATTAATAAATATAATTTATTAGTTTATAAGCCCACATTAGGTAATTAAATAAAATGAATATATTTAATTACAAAGAAGATAAAAGGGAATAAATAAATAAACGTTATTTATTTATCAAACTAAGATATAGAAGGGGGAATTAATTAAATAAGGGAAATTATTTAATTTGAGAGGAAAGATTAAGAGATTAAAGACTTAAAGAATTATTTAATCTAAGAGTAATAGTTAGGAAGAAATAGTAATGAACATTAATTAAATAATGAAAATTATTTAATTAATTTTTTCGAAGAACAATAATTAAATAATTAAAAATTATTTAACTATAGGGAATTAGAAGAAGAATATTAGCACTAATTATATAATAAATTATTTAATCAGTTTTAGGCAAAAAATTAGTGAAAAGTGTCGTAAGACACCTAGGACAATTTTCAATGTCTACAATAGAAAAAATCAACTTTTTTTGAACCATAGTTCTCATACAATGCCTCACCAATGAGAAATACTATATAAATTGAATTTTTAAATGAATTTGTGAGTTAAATGTTTGATAAAATATTTCAAACAAATGTTTCCTCATGAGCTGCCATAATTGCACAATATGAATTTGTTAAAAAATTCTACAAATTTTAAAGAAAATGCAATTGGCTGGTGTAAAGCCAAATCTCATAAACTTTGCTAGCATCCTACCCATATGTTAAAAACGGGAGCTTTCAAATAGGGTATGGAAATTTATTGAGAAATAAAGTAAGTATAATTTTTTGACAACTAGTGTTGTCCATAATTTTAAAATTTATTTTTCAAATTCCCATGTTTCGAAATGTCATCCAAATTTCATGGTCTTAGAGAGGACCAAGAACATTAATAAAGCCCATATTGTAATGCCCCACCATGCAACCCTAGAGGAAGTTGCACTTAACTAATTAAACAGAATAATTTTTTTTTTTTAAAAGGATAAATAATAAGTAAGTTAATTAATTAATGCCAAGAACCTCTAAGGTTATGAGACAGAGGTTATATAGAACCTCAACAGAAAACATGAATATATACTATGACAATAATTTAATCAATAAATTAACACATAAATTCAAAGTAAGGCGAAATAACAACAAGCATAAGATAAGACTTTTGATTTCATTAATCCATTCAATAAACCATAAGGTTACAATCACTCATTCCCCAAATGAGGCAACCCAATACATAATTATAATTACAAAATTCCACCTTGATAACACAAAGGGGTAATGATAACCAGAATAACTGAAATGAAAACAAGTAAGAACTGCAACCGAAGCCATGAGCCCTCCAACTGGAAGTCTCATCCTCATGAACATGAAGAAAGATCCCAACGGATTAAGGTGCACACCACCCAACCAAGTGGAACCCAAAGGCCCACCCCCCGTGCTAGGAGATAGTAACTAGAATTTCTATCCAAGGACGTCTACCTCTAGACATAGGCTAACATAACCATACTAAAATAAATACAGTGACATCACTGACACAAGGTTACAATGCTTCAAGAAATTTGATAATCAACTGCATCACTGATGCGAACATACTGTCAACCTAGGAGAAGTGTCATCACAATGTCACATGGGTTACCTTATGAGTCTTCCTAGGTCCCGGCCTTCATCTCAGGTTATCCTAGTAACCTCTAACAACTTTCGGCCCCTCATGTAAACCAATGCAAAATCAGTTATCTTTCGTAGAGACAAGATAACGATCTTGCCATTCTAGGCCTTCCCGTCTCAACCCAGGTCTTTACAAGCCCTTGTGATCCTGAGCGGGGCATAATTATCTTATTAAGTGTTTGGTACTACGTGATACTCTAATCATTTAATTTAGTTATCACTAGATTAACTAACTTACAATGAGTTACCTTGGCACCACTTCATGTGTCGGCCCCCATTACAAGCCACTCCTCTAAGACGACATGTGGAACAACTCCACAACCCAAGGGTACAAAAGTGCTATGCAAGGATATCACCTCCCCAACCATGACATATAGTCAACACACTCCCGTTCGTGATAACCAAGGAACAAACTAGTTACGCACTACCCGAGGCCATCTATGGTTGACTACACAGCATGACAACCCACAAACTAAAATCCCAACTAGAAGACCTATTAAATCTTAAAACCCACACTTCCCAATGATACACATGTAGATCAATGCCAAGACAAGAAACAATTTCTACTTTGGGTTCACTAAACCCATATCATAACTAGCATTCAATAAATAGTGCATTAAATGAACGAAATTAATTACGCCATTTAAAACCAATCCTTTCATTCCCACACAACATTTAAATGCATAAACCCATATTAAAATAAAATATTTATCCCACAATCCATTAAACTCATTTAAAAAAAAAACAATATTCCCCATTTCAATAATGCAATAATAACATAAAATAATCATTTTCAAAATATTAATATTAAAATATTAATATGGCTATAATCATTTAAAAATTTCTCACAACATTCTATAACATTTTATAGGTCATAATATTATTTCATTATATAAAAAAAAACATTTTTAATATTATTTCATAATATGAAAAATGTGATATTACAATAAGCTAAAAAATATAAAATAATTATTATATTAAAATATTATAAAATTTATAATATTTAAAAATATAATAATAAAAAGACATATTATAAAACTTTATATATTTTTTTAAAAAAACTAAAAAGACTAAGGTCGGCCTTGGTCCACGCACCAACCCTAGGATTGGGTCGTGCGACCTCAGATTTGGCACCACACATAGGGGAGAGATTCAGCGCTAATGGGAGGGTTTGTGGTGGCCGCAGGAGGCGGCGCCACCAATCGGAGGTGGGCACGGTGGAGGAGCCACCGCGCAGGGAACAGTGGAAGAGGGTGGGGAAGGCAGCGTGGATGGCGAAGCCGCCATGGACACCACACAAGGTGCTGAGTCGGCCATCGCCCGTGGTGGCGCGGGTTACGTAGAGTGTAGCCGGCCACCACTGGTGGTCGCATGGCCTACGCGGTTAGCTAAGGCTGCGGAGGGGGAGGCCACTAGGCATGCTTTTCCAATTGCCCCTTTCAAACCTTTTCATCCCTTTTTTTTTTTTTTTTTTTAAACTTAAAAAATAATGAGACTGTCATATTTTTTTATATATATATATTATTTTTCAAAAGAAAACCAGAATCTTAAGAAATAACCAAGCTTCTATAAAATTCACAATCTAGTAAAATTGATAAAAAAATTCCAGCATGACACTACAAAAGGGAAATTTAAACAAATATATGAATATAAGAAGTATATATGTGCATATACACTTAATTTTCATTCAAATAAGGATGGACTCAACAATTTGAGCAATAAAATTTGAGAACAACAAACTAAAAATAGCAGTTGCAACAAGAATTTCCTTCCTTCCAAATTAAACAAACTTATACAAAATTTGAAAGCACAATAAAAAAAAAAAAACAAGAACGGAACCTGATTTTTTTGGAGTATGTTGAAGAACCTGCTGCTGCTTTGAAACCCTCTTGAGCACTTCAGATCCTAGAAGATTTTCCTCCAAACCCACAAAATAAAGCAATCTTCCCCTTCTCTTTTTAATTTTCTCCCAAAAACTCCATATCTTAAAATTTTGTGAAGAAATTCCAATAAATGCAAACTCCTTCCAAAATCCTACAACAACCCCCATAAATTTTTGAAAACAGAAATTAGGAAATATCTTTTTTGAATTTTTGAATTTTTGAATTTTCCAAATTGACTTTTAATTTATTTTTCAAATTTTTCAATTCCAACTCAAATTTGCATGCATTTCCAAAATGAATAATTTAAATCATTTCAACATGAATAACTTAATCAATTAATAATTAAATTAAATTACTCAATAATTAAGTCACAAATCCTACATTATTCTAACTCCCCAAATAGACCAAAACCAGTCAAACTAAACAAAATAGAACAACTGGACCAAACTAGGACTGATGACACACTACAACTAGGGTGACGACTCGATGCAGAAATCCTAGCTACTATCTCCCAATCGAATGTTGTCGGGCAATGGACATGCTCGAACTTGCGAAACTAGGTGGAGTCGATGTCCTGTACCTGTCAACTTGCGAGCAAAGAACATATCCACATGCAATAATATGACATAAATAAGGCACACCATGAAGAAAAAATCACGAGATCGTAGGGCACTCGCAAGCGAGTGATGCGATACCATCCTCTTCACCAATACAGTAGTTCTAACTGATGCATCTAACATAGCAGCATAATCGAAAGCATGAAACATCACAAAATAAATATCCACATATGTTAATTCCAAATATGCCATAATAATCACATCCAAATATAGTATCATCGCAGCAAAATACATTACAATAAAATAGTGATCAATGGTAACCAAGTACTTAGTCCAAGTACAACACAAAACTAAAGCATAAAGAGGAAACAAAATAGTTCACACAATAGAGAAAAACGGAGAGGTGTTACATCCTCCCCCCCTAGGGTCAGGCTTACTCCTAGAAGCCTGCAAACAGATAGGGATATAACTCCCTCAAATAAACTGCATATAAATCAAAACCTCGACCCCTGAGGTTGAGCATCCTGCACTGGATGACCAACACCAAAAGTCTCAACAACAACTCCCTGATACCCAGGCTAATGGTTATCAACCGTAGCATAAGATCGATGAGATCTACCAGCATCTCCAACTGTCGACTCTGAAACTGCTGGGCCTTGAACAAAACCAGAAGTATTCTGGTGCGGATAGTTCCTAGCAATGTGTCCCTATTGGCCACAATAGTAACACCCTGTGTCATGACCAAATCCTCTACCACCTAAAGGTGCAATAGACTACTATACACTACCCCAACCAGTCGTAGACTGTGAACTCTAAGCTGGCTGCTCCTGCCGATTGCGCCTATTGCGCCACCAGTTTCGACTCCTTCTAGGTGAAGAACCTCCATCATCCTGACATGGTTGAGAGTCCTTATGCTTCCCAAGCACACTCTCCTACTGTTGTTGTTGAACACCCTACGATGGCCCCTGCTGAGACCTAGGAGGTAAACCTCCCTGAGACTGCCCTCCTCTAACACTAGATTCTACCACTGCAGTACTACCAACTGGAACACTCATGTGTCCCCCAAGTGCCATACTCAAGTTCTCCTCAATAAGGCATGCTTTCTCTATAGCCACATCCATGGTCTTGGGTTCGAAAACCCTCACGCCAATGCTGAGATGGGCATTTAAGCCCTTGACAAAATGGTGAACTAGCATGCTCTCATCATCACCAATCCTTGCATACTATTTCAGCTTGTAAAAATGACGCTCGTACTGCTCAACAAATAATGCTAACTGATGCAAGGCATGGAACTCATCCCCTCGATGCTAACGCCAATGCTCAAATAAGAATCGAGCCTTGAACCTCTCTAAGAATATCTCCCATGATGCAGTGTGAATATCAATATGGATCTTCTTCTCCTCTAGTCTCCACCAAGTGGATGCAAATCCTCTCAACTGCATAATGGCATAATGAGCTCTGGTGTTGCTACCATATAGATGCATGGCGAAACACCTATCTAGATCTATCAGCCAGGTCTCGGCCTCTAACCCCGTGCCAGATCCATCATATAAAGGAGGGTGCCCCTGAGCAAGTCCCTCATGTGAGACTCAGACTGGGGTTGAGCTTCCCTCACCATTGGATTCACCTGAATCTCTGCCTACCTAGGGCCAAGGAGTGCCAAGGCCTCCTCTAGCGCTCTACGTGTTGCCTCGATCCCTATTGGATCTTGTTGTTGATTACCAATTGTAGGTGCATTCTGTGATGCCTGTTGTCCCTCTTGATTAGGAACAAGTGAAACACGAGGAGGAGAGTCATGCTAACTCTCACCATGACTGCCTAGATGGTCATGAACACCCCCTCTACCTCTTCCGTGTTTGGGCAGTATAATCCTGCACAAACACGTCAAGGTATTAGGCAAGGTACACAACTCAAAATCTTAAACAACTAAATCTTAATGGTTCCATCATAATCCCAGAGTACCCAGTGTTTAAACCTAGGCTCTGATACCATGTGTAACGCCCTGCCACGCAACCCTAGAGGAAGTTGCACTTAACTGCTTAAACAGAATAAATTTTATTTTTTTTAAAGAATAAATAATAAGTAAGTTAATTAATTAATGCCAACAACCTCTAAGGTTACGAGACAGAGGTTATATAGAACCTCAACAAAAAACATCAATATATACTATGACAATTATTTAATCAATAAATTAACACATACATTCCAAGTAAGGTGAAATAACAACAAGCATAAGATAAGACTTTTGATTTCATTAATGCATTCAATAAACCATAAGGTTACAATCATTCATTCCCCGAATGAGGCAAGCAAATACATAATTATAATTACAAAATTCCACCTCGATAACATAGAGGGGTAATGATAACTAGAATAACTGAAATGAAAACAAGTAAGAACTGCAACCGAAGCCATGAGCCCTCCAACTGGAAGCCTCGTCCTCATGAACATGAAGAAAGATCCCAACGGATTAAGGTGCGTGCCACCCAACCAAGTGGAACCCAAAGGCCCACCCCCTATGCTAGGAGATAGTAACCATAATTTCTATCCAAGGACATCTACCTCTAGACATAGGCTAACATAACCATACTGAAATAAATACAGTGACATCACTGACACAAGGTTAAAATGCTTCCAAAGATTTCATAATCAACTGCATCACTGATGTGAACATACTATCAACCTAGGAGAAGTGTCATCACAATGTCACATGGGTTACCCTGGTGATTCTTCCTAGGTCTCGGCCCCCATCTCGGGTTATCCTAGTAACCTCTAATGACTTCCGGCCCCTCATGTAAACCAATGCGGAATCAGTTATCTTTCGTAGAGACAAGATAACGATCTTGCCATTCCAAGTCTTCCCATCTCAACCCAAGTCTTTACGAGCCCTTGTGATCTTGAGCGGCACATAATTATCTTATTAAGTGTTTGGTACTATGTGATACTCTAATCATTTAATTATCACTGGATTAACTAACTTACATCGAGTTACCCTAGCACCACTTCTTGTGTCAGCCCCCGTTACAAGCCACTCCTGTAAGACGACACGTGGAACAACTCCACAAACCAATGGTACACAAGTGCTACAGAAGGATATCACTTCCCCAACCATGACATACAGTCAACAAACTCTCATTCGTGATAATCGGGGAACAAAATAGTTACGCACTACCCAAGGCCATCTATGGTTGACTACACAACACAACAACCCACAGACTGAAATCCCAACTGGAAGACTTTTTAAATCTTAAAACCCACACTTCCCAATGATACGCACATAGATCAACGCCAAGACAAGAAACAAATTCTACTTTGGGTTCACTAAACCCATATCCTCACTAGCATTCAATAAACAGTGCGTTAAATAAATCGTATTAATTACACCATTTAAAACCAATCCTTTCATTCCCACATAGTATTTAAATGCATAAACCCATATTAAAATAAAATATTTATCCCACAATCCATTAAACTCATTTTAAAGAAAAACAATATTCCCCATTTAAATAATGCAATAATAACATAAAATAATCATTTCCAAAATATTAATATTAAAATATTAATATGGCTATAATCATTTAAAAATTTCTCACAACATTCTATAACATTTTGACAAGTCATAATATTATTTCATTATATAAAAAAAAAACATTTTTAATATTATTTTAAATCATAATATTAAAAATGTGATATTACAATAAGCTACAAAATATAAAATAATTATTATATTAAAATATTATAAAATTTATAATATTTAAAAATATAATAATAAAAAGATATATTATAAAACTTGATATATTTTTTTTAAAAAACTAAAAAGACTAAGGTCGGCCTTGGTCCGCACGCCAACCCTAGGGTTGGGTCGCGCGACCTCGGATTTCGTGCCATGCACAGGGGAGAGATTCGGCGCCAGCGAGAGGGTTTGTGGTGGCCGTAGGAGGCGGCGCCACTGGTCGGAGGTGGGCACAGCGAAGGAGCCACTGCGTAGGGCACGTGGAAGAGGGTGGGGAAGGCAGTGCGAATGATGGAGGCACCACGGACACCACGTAGGGCACACAGCCGGCCACCACCCGTGGTGGCGCGGGCTACGTAGAGTGCAGCTGGCCACCACTGGTGGTCACATGGCCTACATGGTCAACTAGGGCCGCAGACAGGGAGGCCATTGGGCGCACTTCCCCAACCGCCCCTTTCAAACTTTTTTATCTCTATTTTTTTTTTGTTTTCTTTTCCTTTTTTTTTAATTTTTTATTTTTAACTTCAAAAAAAATGAGACTGTCATTTTTTTTATTATATATATTTTTTTTTCAAAAGAAAACCAGAATCTTAAGAAATAATCAGGCTTCTATAAAATTCACAATCTAGTAAAATTGATAAATTTTGCCAGCATGACATTACAAAAGGGAAATTTAAACAAATATATGAATATAAGAAGTATATATGCGCATATACACTTAATTTTCATTGAAATAAGGATGGACTCAACAATTTGACCAGTAAAATTTGAGAACAACAAACTAAAAATAGCAGTTGCAACAAGAATTTCCTTCCTTCCAAATTAAACAAACTTATACAAAATTTGAAAGCACAATAAAACAAAAAAAACAAGAACGAAACCTAATTCTTTTGGAGTATGTTGAAGAACCTGCTGCTACTTTGAAACCCTCTTGAGCACTTCAGATCCCACAATCTTTTTTTCCAAACCCACAAAATCAAGCAATCTTCCCCTTCTCTTTTTAATTTTCTCCCAAAAACTCCATATCTTAAAATTTTGTGAAGAAATTCCAATAAATGCAAAATCCTTCCCAAATCCTACAACAACCCCCATAAATTTTTGAAAACAGAAAATAGGAAATATCTTTTTTGAATTTTTGAATTTTTGAATTTTCCAAATTGACTTTTAATTTATTTTTCTAATTTTTCAATTCCAACTCAAATTTGGATGCATTTCCAAAATGAATAATTCAAATCATTTCAACATGGATAACTTAATCAATTAATAATTAAATGTACTGTAAGATTAAATATCAAATTAATTAAATTAAATTACTCAATAATTAAGTCACAAATCCTACATTATTCTAACTCCCCAAATAGGCTGAAACTAGTCAAACTAAACAAAATAGAACAACTGGACCAAACTAGGACTGACGAAACACTACAACTAGGGTGACAACTCAGCGTTGAAATCCTAGCTACTATCTCCCAATCAAATGTCATTGGACAATGGACACGCTCGAACCTGCAAAACCAGGTGGAGTCGATGTCCTGTACCTATCAACCTGCGAGCAAAGAACATATCCACGTGCAAGCGAGTGATGCGATACCGTCCTCTTCACCAATACAGTAGTTCTAACTAATGCATCTAACATAGCAGCATAATCGAAAGCATGAAACATCATAAAATAAATATCCACATACATTAATTCCAAACATGCCATAATAATCACATCCAAATATAGTATCATCACATCAAAATACATTACGATAAAATAGTGATCAATGGTAACCAAGTACTTAGTCCAAGTACAACACAAAACTAAAGCATAAAGAGGAAACAACATAGTTTGCACAATAGAGAAAAACGGAGGGGTATTACACATATATTGTCCATAATGAATAGTGATGAATAGAATATTATGATAATCTATTGAATATATGGCATTGTGCCTTGGAGTTTGCTCACAATAGATGAAAGTGTAGGCTTATACAAGTTTATAACGACCATGAATAACACACGTTGATTTGACATTAGAAGAATTTTCATAACAAAAATGGGAGGAAAATACAATGTGGTGAGCTAATGATTTCATAGAATTATTTTATTATGATATTAAATGAATTTATTTGAGATATTTTAGCAATTATTCACCTATATTTTAATTATCTAAATTGTTTTTCTTTATGAATGAAGGTATGGATAGATTCACCAAAAAACAAATTCCAAGTTTGAAGATTGACTCAAATCCCTTTCTTGCATGATAGCTTCAAACCATCTCCAAGATCCGTGGATCTTCTTCCTCAACTCTCTCCAACTATTAAAACAAACCTTCAAATGATTAACTTTCAAGTCTTCATAACTTCAATCTTGAAGTTCTATTTTCTACAAAATTTCTATTTGTAGCTTTCCATTTTTCTTCATGTCTTACAAGACAATGATATGTCAAATGTTTAATCCTTACTTGATTACAATAATTTTTCACAAATGAACATTTATATGTGAACAACCTTTTGAACATACTTGTCATCTTTTTCCAGTTTGATCCATAACTCCATCCACAATTCCTCTGCATATATCCTATCAAGGATTCACTTTTCCACTTTCTTTGCCAACACATATTTCCTGAATGATTTCTCAAACCACATTTTCATACAAGGATGAATATCTCAACATATATCCTTCGTATTTCCTTTCATGTTACAATGAGAACACTACACATATTTATTTCCTTGAAATTTTTTACTTGAACTTGGAACACTTGTAACCTCGGTTCCTTTACCTGTGACATATCTAAGACCACCATATTTTTGTTAGTATAAATAGTTTCTTTATCCATCTAGATAAGATATCACCATTTTAGGATTGACCTATTCACATTTAGCATAAGTTTACTTAGGCTTATTTTTATTTTTGTCTCACTTCATAGCATTGAGACATGTGTCCTCATGCATCCTCATGACTTGAGACACCTATTGCATGTACATTTGATACTTTCTCACCCACTTTTCAAGTGAGCTCACAAGTATCCCATCTTTGGAGGGGTAGTCAGAGTTTCACTCCTACGTTCTCACCTCATCATCCTTGCCTATATATGCAAGGCTTGATCATTTTATTTACACACTATTCATTTTTATATTGATAGACATACTATTGTGCTCATTTTTCTCATTGTATTTACCCTTGCCCAACTTATTTTAGCTCATTTTAAAATATTTTATTGTCAAAATTTTAAAATTTTAAAATCTAATTTTATTTATTAGACTTTCATAATTAATTTTGTGAGAAATAGAGAAATGCATATAACTATAAGACTTTTTCGTAATTTGATATGCTAAGAAATATAGAAACCAATTTAAATATCAATTTTGAGCATCCTAAAAAGTAATCATGGAAAATCAATGGTAGGATAAGAATCATTTTATAACACTCTCATCAATCACGATCATGTTTTCAATGAATCAAAAAGAAAAAGAAATAAATTTTGAACAAGGAGTTCTTGTGATGCATTTATTTAGAAGATGTATTGATTTATCCTCTATATGCTAGTTACAACAATCTATTGTGTTTTGTGGAAACCTATTGTAGGTCTTCAATTCCTTCAAGAATCCATCATACAACTTTTGGGTGGAAACACATTGTGTGGACATAACTTCGATGGAGATTTCACACTGAGGTAATATTGTCATTTATCATTTTTATTCTCTAAGACAATGATTGATTTGTCTCTTCTCAAGCTGTGACATTCCTTATTGATCAATATCATTTTTTATACATGGATGCGGAAGCACCAAAATGGGGTTTGACTTAGGCAAGCCCCTACATAGCATAAAATTTCCCCCTCTTCTCATTTTTTTATAAAAAATATGGAAGTTTCATAAACAAAAGTCACATGAAACACAAATAAATCTATAATCTACTGTGTGGAGTTTTTAAATCTTGAAAAACTTCTCTAGAAAAGGGTAAAACTACCCTTTTCAAAATAGTTTAGGCCCAATTTTTAGTAACATATTACTCTTTATATCTCCTTCTAATTTCTTTAATTGTTTCAATAGTTTCCATTTTTATCTATGTGATAAATTACATTTTCAAATTTAGGGTTTATGTCAAATAGGCTTGTTAAAACACACAAAATTTGTCATCTTTACAACTCTTAAGGACCAAACCCTAGGAGATTTTATCTCCCTTGTGGAAGCTATCCCATCATGAACCCTAAATAGTTTGTGTTTGAATATGGAGTCAAAGTGAAAATAATTTAATCCTAGTTGGGTCTAGGATCACTTTTCCTAGTCTACAGGTTCTATTATGGGTCCTAACAAAAATAAACTTAATAGTATATGTATAAGATAAAAATATCATCTCTATAAGAAAATTATAAAAGTTTTCTTTAAATTTTAACTTTAGTAGCCTGACATACACTACCTAAAAACTATAATAAATCATATATATATTAAAATCAAAACATAGATATCAAGAACAACATGAAGTTAAATAGTGTCATTAAACAGAAAAACTTCATATACCAAGGTATATACAAACCCTTCATATGCCATGACCTATGTAAACAATAGTAAATAATATGTTGCACCTAGCCTATAACTAGAATAACCTATTGACCACAACTACCTATATTTTTTCTTATTGATCTACATTATGAAATATGCTTCTCTATTTGATTTGGAGGGATAAATTATAATCATAAAAGAGCCTATAAATTATGAAATTATATTTAAATAGAATGAATAAAGAATTGTTCCACATGATTTTTCATATCTTTGTTATAAATGGTAAATTAATCACTCTATATCTTTAGAAAACATGAAAAAAACTTGACATGTGATAAGAAAAATCATCAATGCAAATTGGAACATCATCATACTTCAAGTTGTTCAAATTTAATTTTATTAGATGCTCATCCAACACAAAATTGAGATACAACAACACATCTTCCTCACTATTTGGATTATACATGTCTCATAATATATTATGGATGAAACACCTTCTCCATGATTTTCCTTAGACTTAAACAAAATTAGAATTTAGATTAATATTCAATTATAGGATTAAATCTTAGTATATCAATAATTTATGTCTATAAATACTACATTTTGATTAATATTTTATTGCACATCTTTATATTTCTCACATGACCTCTTAATTCAAAGTTCAATCTTGAAAGGAAATTGAACTATGATAGATAATCAATTTTTTGAAGGATATTTTCTAAACTAAGTGCATATAATGTTAATAGTTATTGAAATATATTTGTGTGAGTCTAAAAACTCTCTTTTAAATTTTCTACATCTTCCTCAAAATTTGATATGTATCTAATAATAAATGAATTTACATCTTCAATCGAGGGAGGTATATGAGATTCAGAAACCTTTGGTTCTTGTGAGATTTGATGCAAATCTTCATCTACCTTAACATTTGTGAATCATCTTTCCCAAGATTTTGTTGTAGAATCTATAAGCCTTGCTCCTGGTTGAGTAACCGGCAAAGATCCCTTCATCCTACCTTGAATCAAACTTTCCAAGGTCTTCTTCATGTCTTTTGATGTAGCAAATGCTACCAAATATTCTAAAGTATCTAACAGTGGGAGGCCTTTTGTACCACATCTCATATGGGGTTTTAGTGATATTGAACCTCAACTGCACTCTTTTAAGAAAATAGGCAGTAGTGTGAACTACTTCCTTACAATACATATAATTAAAATTAGAATCTTTCAACATAGCCCTATCCATCTCTTGCATAATCCTATTCTTCCTCTCAACTACCCCATTCTGCTGAGGGGTCCTAGGAGCAGACATATATCTCCTAATGCCATAATCTTCACAAAACTTCTCAAATTCATTTGAAGTAAATTCACCTCCTCTATCGGTCCTTAAGCATTTGATCTTAGCATTCATTTCATTCTCAAATTTTTCTTTAATAATTTTAGACTTATCAAAAGCTTTTGATTTATCTCTTCAAAATGTAACCCAAGTCATTCTAGTGTAATCATCTACAAACAACATGAAATAAATTTCACCTTGTTGAATCCTTGTTCTTGTAGGAACACATAGGTTAGTGTGAATCAACTCCAATGATGTTGAAGCAGAGCAATCCTTTCTTTTAAAACTTGTCTTTGATTTATTTTCCATTTGACACTTTGATGTGAAGCCCCACCTATTGTTGAGCATTACTACACCATTTTCATGTTTATATACATATAATGGTCTAAGTATTGGTTAAATAAGAATACTATTAACATTCAATTAGTTTATTCTATGATAACATCATTATTATTGGTAAGTCTTATGTTGGGGGTGAATAATAATATTGTTTAGTTAAATTGTTAATTATCGATATATTATTATTAAATTAAAAAAAAAAAACAAGAAAAGTAAAAAAGAAAAAAAGAAAAGAGTTGATTCAATAATACCAATATTATTAGGGCTTCTTAGTCTATCAAAATATAATATTCTTAAGATGAGGTCCAATAACTAAATATCTGATGATGTTTCTAACATGTATATAGTTGAGTGATGATAATATTATTAGGGACTCTAGAATTTTGTTTTGTTTATATAATTTGATAGTCGTGTTAATAATAAATGAATATTTCCTAAATGTCTTAGAAAATGAAAGAGTGTACTAATGTTTCAAGGAAATTGTCATTACAGCGGATTGATAAATCTTATATTGAAGTACATATTCTTAAACCAATAAGGCCACCTATCTCGCTATCCATAATATTGAATAGGATGATTATAAATAAATGACACGATACATGAATGTGTGTACTAAAGGAATGTGAATGAATATTAAGTATACATAATTTTAAATATGGTGCAGGGAAGAACACATTCTAGTAATCTTATTATAGCCAGAGCTGCTTGACTGTACAAGAAACTTATGAAAGAAAGTGTGATGTGTCTAAAGGATCGGAGAACCAAATCACTAGGTTAAAATACCATCAAAAATAGTGTTAGATCTATAGCACTTTTTAAAAGAAAAATAAAGAATAGAATCCATTGGTGTAATTAACATTCAGGACCAAGATAATACCTAATTTCTTAAATATGAGAACATTGGTTTAATATTTTGTTATTCAATTAACATCTTTAATGGTCAAGAAAATCATGATAAAATTATACGAATCAAAGAGATATTATGTAGCTTCATTATCACCAATAACAAAGATATACCATATCATCCATTAGAAAATGGAAAAGAGTGGCACTCAAAATGATCTTGAAGATAATAGTATAGAAAATTTTAATAACAATATCTCTAATTAAGATAGATAGATTTCATAGGAATAGTAATATTGACATATATAACCAGTTATAAAATATTAGTTAAATATTTAAATTCTTGATATATATATATAAACATTTCCTATGTAGGGCACCAAATTCAAGGATTTCCACTTAATTGAAAATGAATGAAGGATATTTGATCTGAAGGGATGAATTAATGTATGCAACTACACGTCGCCCTGAGTGTCTCTTCATATCTAGGTTACATGATTTGGGTTTATTTGTCTGATCGAAATTCATGCTACTACTCTATGGTGCATTGATCACGATTGTTATGTAACTCGTATATCATGTTGACTATGATGGATTTATGGTTGGGGAAATTCAATACAGTCATATGGTGGATCATCATGTCAGAAATATTCCACCTGCCCTAATTAAAGACAAGAGGGTGCACCTTGATATAGGCAGCACGCTTTATCTATTTGGTGCCAGGAAAAAAGGAGGATCTTGGAAGGCAAGCAAAGATGTTATGAGATATTATAAAATGCATCTATCATCAGTTTTGAGGGGGGGATTTCCATTAATTACATGCCTTAATTACTGATATGAGCAGTGTTTTTAGAGGATGCCGTACTTGGCTCTTGGCACAACCTTTATCCAACACTCATTCAATGCCTTAAATTCCTCAGCGAAGACATGACTTGGGGAGATTATCATGTGGAAGAGAAGGCACTAAGAGGAAGGAATCTTCAATGCAACTCTGTGAGAAATCAAACAAGATTACAAGAATTTAGCTCAAAAGTATCATCCTAATATCAATAAATAGCTAAATTCCCAGGAAAATTACATGTGCATTACACCTGTATACAATGCTTTGTTGGAATCAAATTCTTGCCTTAAGTATTATTGTAGAAACCTAAGAAGGGTTTTCAAAAGATATCTGGAGATGAGGACGACTTGTATGGACTAGAAGGCTAATTCTAGGATTTGGAAACAGAGGTTTGAAGACTGGGAAGCCAGTGCAGATTCACAAGTAAAACCAGAGAGCTTATGGGAAGAGCTTGCGGTGAGTAGTATCTACCTTTCTTAACAACTAAAATTATAGCTATGGTGGATTATTTCTTGTGACTACTCTTTAATCCAGGAAATAATGAATCAATATTACACCCAAAAGAATTAGAAAATATGGGAATCACACAAATGAAAGAAAGAGTTAAGGCCGGAGCAATTTGAAATAGGGATTATTTGTTTATAGATTAAATACCAAAATCCATTACGTTTTGTCCTGATTGTACCATTCAAAAATAGAATAAAATAACACTGGTTGCTGTATTTTGCGGAAATAAAGTGTCATCTCCATTGCCTATGTTGTTCAACCATAGTTATCTGCAACAAGAAAAAAAAAATGAAGAAATTAAGAGCAGAATAATAATGCATCAAATCTTGTTCTTGAATTACAGATTGTATTCAAATCTTTTGAAATACAATATCAGACTTACACGCCTGCAATGCATGAAATTGGTATTGTTGGGCATGTTTGTTTCGTAAAACCTTCTACCATATGAGCATGGCTAGGGAGAAATTTCCTGATTCTCTGAGTCATAATGCCTCTCTGTGGGTTGGTATGCTTATCATGTTTGAGACTTATCACTTTAATGTAAGAAATTAATTGAAAGGATTTCTTTTTCCTAATCAATGAGCAGACCCGAATTTCTGCATTTACATCACGATGAAATTATATTCTGCTTAAGCTTTATTTTTTTTCCAATCCTTTACTGTCTATGACCAAACTCTAAAACAATACTGAGAAGGCTTGAACGCATGTTAGGCTATCCCTTTAGCTTCTTTATTTTCTTCGTATGAGAAATTGTCTCTTATTGTTGCCCTACTTGTGAATGAACTTTACGTTCATCTTCCCATGTTCCATAGTTTTAGCTAAAAAAAATACAAAAGAGGCAAGCTTTCCTTTTAAAGCCTAAAGATTTGGAATAAAATTACATCCCACTGAATCATTCTTTTAAGAAAAAGTACTTCTTAATTTTTAAATAAGGAAAAAGAAGGCTAGATAATATCTCACTTCTTTTTAGATGATTTTTTTTGAAAATTTCTTTTTTTTTAAGAGAATATTTATTGGATAAAATATTATGTGAAGGATAGTTCTTTTATTGATGTTATTTATTAAATATATGAGTAATTTAAAATGTATGAATATTTTTCTTTTATATAGTATTAAATATTTAGGTAATTATATTTTAAGAAAAATGGTTATTAAAGTAAAGAAACTAAATTTAAGTGGAAAAGTAAATAATAATAATTTTTAATTCTTATATATATATATATATGTGTGTGTGATTGAAATAGGAGGATGAAGATAAAATAATTTGATTATGAGATTTGAGATATTTTATGACATTAGACTAGTAATTTAACCTTTGACAATACATTGGTAGTGGTAGAGCGATAACAACATATATTTAGCAACATGTCAACTTTACATAGCTCATTGTGAACATAAGCATTCCCACAATTAGATTTCCTTGATTTTACTTCATTTTGCCTTAGTTAACAATATTAAAGTTATATTGAATAAAATTAAATCAATGTGTTGTTATAATTTCCCTAGTATCAAAATGGTTTTCCTTTCTCTCATTAGTGTTTATACTATATCTATGAATTCTCTAATCATTATTGTTCTTGCTTACTAATTTGGTAAGTATTATTAAATAGTTATTGTTAGATATGAAAACCAAATTGATAATATGTTCCATGAATGTAATAGTGTCTTTTGTGTCAATGGTAACTCCCGCTATAGGGAAATATTTTGGTTTGTGTGTACTTAAAACTGTCCTCAATGTATTCTTTATTAAATATTACTTAGGATATGGTTAGTTTGGAAACCATCCATTGGCGTTAGCTCAATATTTATAATCAAGGTCTATTTGTTTAAGAGTCTTCCTTTGAGTTGTTAACACTATCATTGTTGTGTGAGTTGATGTTTGAATGGGATTGAGGTTAGGGCATATTTTTTAAACTAGTGGTTCATATCCCTTGCTACCCAACCATGTGTGAGATGGTTGAAGTCCAATTGTCGAACTACGATGCCTCTGCAAAGTATATACGTAGGCAAGGCCATCTAAGACGAGCCCCCGAGGACTAGGTCTGGCCCCTAGGAATTGTTCTCTTATTATTATTCTAGAGTTTACTACTAATATCTATATATATGTTATTGTTGGCATGTGACCTATTTAATGTTTCATATTAACTTTGGGTTGGTTGAACTATTTAAGTGTACCTCGGTGATGTGGAGTCCACATCTCTTTTTGAATTGACCATGATGGTCTAAGAAATGCAGTTACCTAACCATAAGAATTATAGTTTGCCTGGTCAAAAGTTGTTTGCCTTCTTATAGTGCCTACATTGGTAGCAAACCTTGAGAGTTTTACGAGCATAAGTGAACGAAATTTGAAATTAGTGTTTTGTTCTTAACTTTATTTTGGTGTAAATTTTTGGGCATTACACTCCTTGCATAATGTTTTTGTAGACTTAGTTAGCTTACACATGTCTCTTACTACATGAGTAGAGTTGATCTTCACCATATTGTCAAATTTTGATGTGTCTTATTCTTTTGTGCCACAACCAACACCAACCAAATTGAGCTAATAAGAAGATTATTCTATTTGCCTCCTTTAGATGATAGACATTTTAGTTATTTCTTATACATTTAACAACTAGTCTTTCAGACCCCGCCTTCCTAATGTCACATGTATGGGCATCAAATGCAAGGTAATATCCTTTGCTTCATATTTGACTAACACCAAGGATATTATGTTTCAGACCTTTGACATAGAGGAAATCCTTGGTCCTATTCTTACCATCAATTGTTATACAACCCTTTCCACATATTTGGGTTGACTCATCACCACCAAACTTAACAGGTCAACAATTGCACTTCTTAAGACTGATGAACCTTCTTTTGTCACAAGTCATGTGGTTAGACCCTAAGTCACAACATTTGAATTTGAATTCGAATTCGGCAACATTGAAATTCGGATGAAATTCGGCAAAGAAAACATTTGAAAAGTATAAAATTCGGATTAAATTCGCCTTATATATAGTAATTTAAAATTATTAAAAATAAAAAAATAATATAATAAATTTAATTTAAATATTTAAATTTGTTAAACTTTATACATTAAATATTAATAATATAAAATATAAATTAAATATTTTAAAATATTAAATTTTAATTTATTAAATGTTCACATTAAAAATAGAATTCAATAAAACAATAAAAGAAAATAATATTAAATATAAATATATTCAATTTTTATTTTTTTATAAAAGTTTGATTTAAATAAAATAATACTTAATATTAAAAAATATCTTTTATTAGAAATATAAATGACTAGTTACATTTTATAAAGACATTGAATTTTAAAAAAAACCTAATCGACCCATTTCGGCCCGATTGGAGGTGCGTTTGTATGGAGGGAAAAATGTATCTATGAGGCCACTATTTGTCCAATGTAGACGAGCGAGGGATAAGCATGAATTAGGCATAGCTTCTCCTGCCCCCAAGGACTGTAGGCTCACTTTCTGTCTTATAATGGGTGTAAGAAAGATGCGAAATGCAGCTGACAACATAGCTTATATGATGAGCTTCTTGGAACACAAAACCAACACTCCCGTCATAGTGTAATGGAAGGACCGCCTATTCTCTATATGTCGAGTTGGGTTGATTATTAGTGGATTTGAATTGAAGTAGGCGCGATTTCTCCAGTGGAGGACATGGTTTTGGGTAAAGCCACATGATTTGTTGTGTGCAGGTCATGCTTATTCCTGAGGCCGTGAATTTCTTGCCTTTGAGGCAACTATTTAAAGCCACAAAGGTCAAAGATTTGAAGAAGCCAAACAACCATGAGTGAAAGAAACAACAGATCACGACGGAAGACCTTGACAATCAAAATGAAAGTGTAACTGTTGGTACGACTGGTATTCTTTGATGGTCTTGTTGTGTGCATGATATTTCGGGGGACCCCAGCGCAAAGTGGAGTCTATAAAAATTTCAATAAAAACTTCATGCCCTATTTATCGTACGAATATAAAGGCGAATATTAATGATTTTTAAGAGTTTTGTTGAAATTCGCCAACCATTGTCAATCACCCAATCATTTTCTTCTTCTTTTGCTTGAAAGGCAGTCCAGATAGCCATATATCTTTCATTATTTTTGTCAGCCTGCAAAGTACCTAACCTTTTATATTTTTCAATATCAACCTTTTTTTCTTTCAAAGCCATCTCATAATTTGAATCATTTTCCTCATATTCTGAGCAAAAACTACTTTCCTTAGAATAGGAACCTCTTTTGAACTTATCTCTTTGCTTACTATCATCTGGTTCTTTATAAGTACATTTAGAAACAAAATGACCAATCCTTCCATAATTGAAACACTTAAAAGTTAACTTACCTTTGTATATTTTGGTGTCTTTCTTCAATATTAACACAAAATTTTCTTATACCTCATCAAAGTCATTATTTTGATCCACAGTTTTATCTTCCACCTTTTTATTGGTTTTGAATACAACTTCCTTCTTTGGAATATATTTATTAAATTCTCTAATTCTAAAGGCTATAAGAGCACAAAACATTTCATCTACTGAATATTGATCTAATTCCTTAGATTCTTCAATAACAAACACCTTAAGATTATGATATTTAGGGAGAGCTCTTAAAACCTTCTTAACAATCTCATGTTATTTCACTTCACCACCAAGACCTATGATGCCAATAACAACTTAATACATCTAGAGTATATAACTAGCAATATCTTCATCATCTTTCATCCTTAGGGTCTCAAATATTCTCTTGAAAATTGGCATCTTGGCTTTCCTTAATTTATTGTCTCCTTCATATATGTTTCTATGTTTTCCCCAGAAATCCTTAGCTTAATTGCAATTCATCACCTTCAAAAGTTCTAAATCATCTAATCCATAAAAGATAACATTATTAGCCTTAAAATTGTTCTCATACAACTTTATCTCAGCTAGATCTATTAGAGGAGTATCAGGAGAAGTATATTCATCCTTGATATATCTCCAAACACCAAATCCTAGAGAGTTTAGATGTCCTTCCATTCTCAACTTCCAATAGGTGTAATTTGTCCCATCAAACCTAGGACCTTTGTAAGCTACATCATGTGTCATCCCAAAGCTTTCCTCAAGAGGTCAATTTTCTTCAGAGGAACTTGGCTCTGATACCAATTGTTGAAAACACCTAGATACTGAGAGGGGTGGTGAATCAGTATCTTCAAAGGCATAAAACTTTTCTAATCATAAACCCTTCAAAAATATGCAAATTTAGACACATATCAAGATCAACAACTCATTAAAAAATCAACATCACTTTAACTAGTCATTAGGAAAGAAATAATTTAATGGAAAAACATACACAAGATAACATGAGATTTACATGAAAACCTAAGAAGGGAAAAACCACAAAGAGAAATATCTCAATATAGAAGCTCACTACTTACGAAACTACAATTTTAAGGCTCACTACCTATAAAATTATGAGCTAATCCACACAACCTTAGGGAAAGATACAATGGAAATACAATACCGAGGTGTACAACCCAAGGGAAAGATACAAATTACAATGACCTAATGAGATTCACTATCTCAGAGAAAGAGAGATGAAGATTTAGGAATTACAATATTTGTCAATAATACACTCTGTTAACTGAGGCATTAAATCTCATTACTCTTTTATTTTCACAAATCACTACTTTAATTCATCTTCACACACCACCACACTCTTTTTCACACTCTTGCAACTAAAATGTTCTTACTTTTATATCCTTTGCAAGACCTCAAAATATCAACCTAATTGCTCATAAAAGAATACAAACAATGATTTCAACAATTTGGCCACAAAAACATAATGTGGTCTTATCCAAAATATAGAGAGAACCAAATAAAATCTCATTACATCTTCCAAAGTGTACCCAAACAATTCACATGCTAGTGCATATCAACCTAGGTCGACAAAAATGAAATGTGTAGACAAAACATGTAGCACAAAACCAGTCGTCCTAAAAACACACTTGCAACTAAATTTACTCAAATTTCTGAACAAGATAGGTCAAGACACAAAATCATTTTAACACAACTCATATGCTAGTGAAAACCCTCAAAAATGTAATTCAAACAAGATAACAAGCCTAGTCGGTCAAATATCCACAATTTTCCCAAAAAACCAACTTATCTCAATATGCGGCATCAAAGATATCAATCATTGACATGAGGACCATAGAGAGATGTTCCATGAACATCAAAAAACACTTTCAAAAATTCTTTCATACTATCTTTCTAGTGGAACCCCCTAAATTCTCCTTGGTTCCACTAAAATTTTCTAATTAAACCCTGATATTCATTGTCTTTTTGTCACATAGGGTTGAGTTTTACAAGTTTTTCATATTGCAACCTTATTTAGTCTTCGGGCTTATAATTTTAAATTGACCGACTATATCTGGTTTCTAGCCATTTCAAAATCTCTCCTGGCTTTAGGTCTCGTGGTTTACCGATCCTTTCATCTCTTTCCCCATCGTTATTAGGTGGTCCCCTTTTTCAAAAACAAACTTTTTCCCACGTGTTTCAAATACTTCTTAAGTCGTTCCCCGAGCATGTATCGCTCATCACCTGTTTGATTTTAAATATCCTTGTGCAACCCGCAATGAGCGATGCCCTCTTGTTTCCTTCGATCGACCAACTATAGTCCCTCACATGTTCGTTTACCTCCATTGGGAAGTAACGCCCGATGAGCGATGCGGTCAACCTCTTGACCCATCTCTACCCTTCTAACTATCATTGGTTTCCTTGTACAAATTGAAGCAAACCTGCGACCACCGATATGTAAGTGATTTCCCATCACTGGGAGATAAGGCTTCACTAGTTGACCTTGGCCAAAGGAGGGACAATGCATGATGAGTGATAAGGGATGTATGTGGCGGCCAAGGATTTGTTGTGATTGGCATCATTGGCTTTCCCCTATCACTTGTTGTCCTTTGCATTTTAAAGAGGAACCCACGACTGTCGATGGGCTGAGTTCTTCCCCATCAAGTGGGCTTGGTCTATCATGGGTTGGGATTGTTTGGGCGGATGACGACACACGATGAGCGATGTGTATGGTTATCTATGGCCAGGATCCTTCTATGGACACAATCGACAGTTGATGTCTCATCGCTAGCCTCGACACCATCGCTTGATGAGACTCTTGTGGGAAGGATGAACTCGCAATGGGTGATGTATTTCAATTTGTGGCCTAGATTTACCCATAGTTGTCAGGATCGGCGGTGCGCATGTCAAGGATGATGGGGTTAGGATGTGGTTGAGTACATGTCAGTTTTGAAGAATCTCCTTGTTGTTTCTAAGTATGGTTGATAAAGCAAGTGGTGATCCTTAATCATCCTCATTGATCGAGTTTTAATCCTTGGCGATCGATGGCTGAGATGTGGCATTCAAGTGATTGATTTTTTAGTCACGCGAGCGAATCAGGATCGCTATTAATTGCAACATGCCTTCAACTCCTCTATTTAATGAGGATTGTTCTATAGACTATTTACTCATCTATTTTTATCAATGCCTTTAGTTATTTATCATGGGTGTTGGGGTAGTAAATTTTTTTCCTGAGAGGTTCTCGCCAAGGTGGTATACTGGCATATTGATGCATATGGTGTTCTTGTTGTGTTTTGGTGACCTCTTTTGTATTTGGTGTTGGTGGGGCTCGCATTGTTTGCAAATAGGATTATTTTGGGGGTTGTAGCTGGTATTTTCCTTACATATCTAGCATTGGCTTGGTGTTGAGTACAAAATTAGTCAACTAGGTTCTTCTACTACACTAGTGTGTAGGTCACGAAAGGTTAAGTCTACAAGAGTTGTTGGCCTATGAGTCAGAGATAAAACCCATGGTGGCAGAAATGCCAATTGTCCCAAAGGCTAAGAGGTTTGCATGCAAGAGGGTCGAGAGAACTATTTTCAAAAGTACCTACAACCCTAGAGCAAGGACCTATTCTAAATAATTGGTCAAATATAAAGGAAAAGGATCTGCGATGTTTGTGAAAGAATTAATGACAATGGATGCAGACCCTAGGGTTTCTTCGGAGAAGCCCAGCTCCCTGGTCATAATTACTAATAGCTCTTTAGAGGAAGGTGAAGGATTTGGACTTGACACTATCCATTTCCCTATTTCTCTGGTGCCATATACCAACTCAGACAATGAGGTGGTAGTTGCAACTCCAATCTTTGTGAAGAGGCCTAGTGGGGGTGTTCACTCAGTAGCTGACAAGGCTGGGTGATACCCGTGTGTTGTTTCTTACTAATGTTTGGTTATTGGGTGTTGTGATGTGTTCTTCCTACGTGACTAGTTTAAAGGTTTTTTGGCTACTAGTGTTGATGGTGAATCTTCCCAATTTTTGAGCAAAGTGTGAATTCTGGTGGTGGTGCCTTTTGGAAGGCTTGTGTGGCATCTCTCACTAATGGTTTTGCGCTCCCATTTTCCTTTTGGCCTTTTTTATTTCTCATGGTATGAAGATGATGAAATATAATAGCTCAAGAATGAAACCCCATGAAATGAAATTAACTTTGAAATTATCAAAAATGTAACTGTAATGAGCCTGATGAAGCTTTCAAAATTTTAATGGATTTTGAAAGTTGGTCTCATGATAAATTTATCAATTGACAGCCTTTTTCCTAGTGGTCATATGTTAGGGTTTAGGGGTTTGTCACCCTTGCTTAAGATTTCTCAGAATTATCAAACCCTTGTATTATTTTTTCATGTTGACCCATTGTACCCGGTCACCAATCATCTTAGTAAGGACTTATGGCATTGCACTCAATGTTTCTACCAACCCTGTCACTTAGGTTTGTCGATTATCGGGCATTTATCAAACTTTTTATACTTTATAGTTGGCCTAAAATATTTTGTATTTTAAAGACTTATGTATTAAGTCTTTAAATATTTGAGGGGTCATTACCCGTTACCTAGCCCATGGATCCCTTTTATAACAACAATATGCATGTGCTGAAATCCAAATCATTGGATTTAAAGATTGATGATCCAGGCCCTTGCGTGCATGCTGCACAATATTAATAATTATTTTTGGTTGGGTTGCATAGTGTGCGCGATTGTGCCATGCTTCCTTCATTTTAGGTGGGACCCATTTCCCACTATCAACTTGATCTCTCGTAGCAGAGGATTGGCAACTCTGATGCAATGATTAGACTTGATTTGGGTCATAGTGTGCACTCTGCATAGAACATTTAATGGTTTCACCTTACACCTTGTGCGGCCTACGTGATGGTGCCATGTGGAATTTGGTGGTGGAATAAGTAGGCTTGATGGGGCCTGCGAGTGGTATACATGTGTCTAACTAGGAAATATATAATTGGTCGATGGATCTACCATATGAAGGCATGAAAATTTCAAATGTTCTTGACTCAATCTGATTTGTTCAATAGGCTAACACACCGATGCATCAACAACTTACATTCAAAATATAGAATTAGGCATGTGATGGCTAATGAAGCTCTACAAATGGTGAGAATTAATGGTGTAAGCTATTTGAAGGATATCAACTTGATCTCCATGCATGTGAAGAGCCACTTTCTGGCAATCATGATGAGTCATATGCCAATTTCAATGTACCTGGGAATTAAAGATGATGAAATAGATGTTAGTGAATTATCACTCACTCTCTCGTGTTTCAATTGGAGCATTGATGATCTCTTCATCAACTTGCTCAATAAATATGGATGTTGTTTGTTCATTTTCAACCATAGAAAGTTAAGTTTTTAGAATTCTCTGTAGAAGGTGGTTGATATTCTTGCAAAAAAATTCAGTTTGAGTGCAAAATGAGCAGGTCAGCTGCTCCTCCTTCATCTATACGAAGGTCTAGAAGAATGAACATCTGAAGATCTCATGAAGAAATGCAACAACATGAGAAAAGTACCTTTCCATGTGCTTATGTCTTGAAGGAGGAGGATGTGAAGTTTTTCCCAAGAAGTACTAGGTGTAGCTCTTGGCTAAAAGGCCAAGTTACAAGAGCCGAGGTGGTGGCATGTGGCAAGATGAGGAAGTCTATTGAGCATGAAAAAATATCAAAGGCCAAGCTAAGATACGATCGTGGCTCTCTAGGTAGCAAAAATTTTCCTATTGACGTCTCTAATAGTTCTAGTGGTGGTGATTATGAGACAGACTTTGATTATGGCTATTTCCTCATAGCTCTAACTGAGATGGCTGGTGTAAATGAGGAGGTCCTCATGGTTTCTCCAATTACCATGGTGGCACCATGTGATGGTTATGCTTCTAGTGTTGGGGAGTGTACTGATGAAGATAAGGTGGTGGTTTTTCCTCCCATTGAGGTGAAAATGAGGAGTGGTCATCTGTACTATGGCCGTGGTGTTGCTTTTGGGTTCGAGTGATGCTATGGTTTTTAGTTTTTTCCAATTTTGTTGATGTTGTTTCTTTTTGGTTTTCATGTGGATGTGGATGTTTCCCCTTTTTGGAATTTTGGTTCTAGTATGGTAACACCTATTGGTTATGTGGGTTGTTACACTTTTGATTCCCATGTTCTACAAATGATTGCATCCAACTATCGGGGAATTTTGAAATGGAGTTGAAATTTTGTTTTGAAATGATTTTTTTCTGAAATGTAATGGCAATGGGCCCGAATCTTGTCACTCTCTTGTGTTATAAATGATATCTCAAGGCTCATTGGAGGGGGTTAGATTTTGAGTCTTGTAAGGTCTAGGTAGGGCAGAGTGAACATACAAAATGCAAAATTCTTGTTGAATCTGCCATTAATTGTCTTAGATAGGGTTTATTTATGAAATACTCTTAAATGGTCTATTTAATTACTAATATCGAAAGAAATCTAAAAAAATTAAATTATTTTATCTCTTGTTCATTTTTATGATAGACTATGGGTGAAATTAACAAGTTTAATTTCATCTTTGGTGTTGGGAACCTTCACTGGGGAGGTCTCATTGTCTCAGGATCCTGGTTCCTTGGCTGTCATTGCTTTGTCAATGGGGGCTTCTAAAGAGGGCTTTGGCCCTAGTTCTTCGATTGTTGATCCGTTGTCCTTTACTTTGGGGACCTGTGGGAATTTGGTTGAAGAGGGTGAAATTTGAGAGGAAGAATGTTTCGGTTTGGTTGAATAATCTACTGAAAACCTGAAATGTTTAAAGTTGGAGAAAGTTGAAGAGGAAGGGATCTAGACCATGCCTAAGAAGAAGGCAGATGTGGGTGGGGATTCCAAGCCTGGGAGGCCCTTGCAGAGATCCACTAGAATGCGTGAAACGACAAATGAGATTGCCTTGGGGAAGTAGAGGACATTAGAGGTGTCCTCAAAAAAAGGTCAGAGATGAGGATTATGTCTTGGAATATTTGGGGATTTAATAGTTTGACATATAGCATGCCCTGAAGAACTATATAGTGGAGCATAAGATTGATGTTTGTCTCTTGCAAGAAACCAAGATGATGAAGATTAATTTTGAGAAGGTTGTTAGCTTTATTTGGCCAAATGCTTCTTTTATCCACAGTGATGCCGAGGGAGCTTCGGGGGGGTTGGAAATGCTTTGGAATCCTTCTGGTTTTCAAGGTCAGTAATTATTTCATTGTAAAAATAGCATTGGGGTTTCGCTCTTTGTTAATGGAGAAGTTTGGGCAATAATTAATATTTATGCCCCCAACTAGAGGAACTCGAGGAATTTCCTTTGGAGAAACATGGTGACTCAAATTAATAGGAATAAAGGTGGTCAGTGGCTTGTTGTTGGAGATTTCAACTCTCCCTTGCTACCATCTGAGAAAAGTGGGGGTCTCCTAGATTACACTGACAGCATGACTGATCTGGAAAACTTTTTGTGTTCTTTGGGGTTAATTGATATTGATCTTCAGGGACAGCATTTTACCTGGTCTAATAGAAGGGTTGGTGCTGATCTAATTTAGGTTAGGCTTGACCATTTCCTCTGTTCTCCCCATTGGACCAATACCTTAGGAGCCAACCTAGTCGCTCTTCCTAGGACGGTTTCTATTCATAACCCTCTCTTGCTAACCACTAATATTCATCCTTCAAGTGGGCCCTATCCCTTTCGTTTTGAAATAATGTGGAACAATCACCTCGATTTCAAGAAGAAAATTGTTGAATGGTGGAATATCCTTGTACAAGGGTCTCCTATGTTCAGGCTATGTTACAAACTCAAGCATATTAAATTGATGGTTAAAGGTTGGAACAAGAATGTGTTTGGAGATTTTTTCAAAGGAAAAAACAGCTTGAGGGGAGGTTAAAGATTTTGTAGAAGAATATGGATGAGGGAGATGTCAGTCAACAGATTAATAATCAGGAAAAGGATGTCAAAATGGAATGGGAAAAATTTCTAAAAAATGAGGAGGTATTCTGGAAGCAAAAATCAAGGATCCAATGGCTGCGAGAAGGAGATAGGAACACGTTTTTTCTTCATGTATCTGCTGTCAAACATTGGAAAAGGACCCAAATTTCTAAACTAATAAGTAACTCTGGGGAGGTGATTTCTAATCAAGCTCTTATTAAGTCCTGTGCGATTAATTATTTCAAGGAGGCTCTCTTGGCCCCTACAGGGGTGCCCAACTTGACACTGGATTGTTTAGTTCTTTGGGACCTCCCTGCATCCATCTCTCCGGAGGATAACTTGGGCATTCTTAGCAGTGTTTCCATGGAAGAGGTTTGGTTGGCTACTTTTAGCATGGGGGCATTCAAAGCTCCTGGTCCTGATGGGTTCCCCCCTGCATTTTTTCAAATATTTTGGGATACTATGGGTTGGGATCTTGTGCTCGCGGCTAGGGACTTCTTTCAATCTGGTAAGATCCTCAAACAAATGAATCACAACTTCATTGCCCTTATACCTAAGATTAGTGAGCCACTTTCTATGGCTGACTTCTGGCCTATTAGTCTATATAACACCATCTATAAGATCTTCTCTAAGATTCTTATTAATCGTCTCAAACCCCTAGTTGATAAAATTATTAGCCACACTCAAAAGGGGTTTGTCTTGGGTCGACATATTCTTGATGCTACTTTGACTACCCATGAACTATTTCACTCAATGGATTGAGGTAATAATGCGGGAATGGCACTTAAACTTGATATATCCAAAGCCTATGACAAGGTTCTGTGGGAATTCATTCCAAAGGTCCTAGCTAAGTATGGCTTTAACAGGCTAGTCATTGAGCTCATTATGGAGTGTGTTAGAACTATTAAGTTTTCGGTCTTGGTTAATGGACCCCCCTGCGGTTTTTTCTCTATTGGTAGGGGGCTTAGGCAAGGAGACCCTCTTTCCCCTACCTCCTTATTATGGTTTCTGATGTGCTTAGTAGGAATTTTACTAGTCTGTTGTCAGAGGGCTCCATATCTGGTGTTAGAGCGGCTACCTCTCTTTGCTCGATTGTTGTACAGCAATTCATGGATGATACTTTTCTTTTTGGGAAGGCCTCAATTGTGGAGGCTAGGAAATGGAAAGCTTGTCTTAACAGCTATGCCTCCTGCTCCGACTAGTGCATCAACTACAACAAGAGTAAGATTTACTTTTTTAATTGCTCTCCTACTTTGGAAAACAGGGTGACTGCGATTCTCGGATGTGTCAGTGATTCTCTCCCATCAGTGTATCTGGGGCTTCCAGTTACGGTTAAGGAGGTTCAACCAGAGTTTTGGAACTCTATTTTGGAGAGGATTCAAAGGAAATTAGCTAGTTGGAAGGGATCTTTACTTAGTCATGTTGGAAAATTACAACTCCCTACTACGGCCATACAAGGTATACCCACTTACTTTCTGCCTATCTTTAGGATGCCCATGTATATAGTGGAAAAGTTAGAAATAATTCAAAGGAATTTTCTTTGGGTCGGTGCTGAGGAGAAAAAGAAAATTTCCCTGGTTAAATGGGAAAAGGTTAGTCAGGCTAAAATTTATGGGGGGCTTGGAATAAGGAAGATTGCTCCCTCTAATAGGGCGCTGATTGCCAAGGTTGGGTTAGATCAATTAAGGAACTCCAAGGACTGGTGCAAAATCCTAAATGCTAAGTATCTTCAAAACAGGCCTTTGATTGATTGTCTTTCGGAACCCCACCCTCTTGGTTCCGTTATCTGGAGGAGTATTTGCAGCATTCAAAGCCTCCTAAAAAAAGGGATAAAATGGAAAACGGGGAATGGGATCAAAATTAAATTCTTGGAAGATGCTTGGCTCTTAGATTTCCCTCTGGCTTGTTCCAATTTTCGAGGGGTGATGAGTGCTGCTCAAAGATTCTTTGGGATTTATATCAGTGACTATGTGTCTGGCCCTGCTAGTGCTAGGATTTAAAGAGAACTATCCCTATGCTGCCCCCACTCGCTGGTTCTTAGTTGTCTTGCTAAATCCATCTAGGTGTTAATCTGCAGTTTTAGATTTCCTTCCTATGACAGAGAGGATGAATTCTTTTGGGCTTTAGATAAATAGGGGGACCTCTCAGTTAGATCCGCTTACAGACTACTGACTAATGATAGTAATGTGGAGGAACACTAGAGGATGGTTTAGAATAGGCGCATGATCCCTAAAATAAATTTCTTCTGGTGGATGGCTTGCCACAATAGGATTCTGACCCAGGACAATTTGAGAATCCGGGGATTATGCTTTCCCAATAGATGTTTTCTCTGCAAAGAGGGGGAAGAAATTGTTAATCACCTCTTACTACACTGCTCGTATGTTGCTGAAGTGTGGGGGATGGCTATTGAGAAACTTGAGATTTAGTGGGTTATGAACAAGGACCTCGTTTCATTTATTTTGGGCTGGAATGGGCCTTTTTTGCATCCTCTGGTTAGTGAAATTTGGAGACAGACCCCCCTATCATAGGTTGGTGTTTATGGAAGGAGAGGAATAACTGGGTCTTCAGGAATGTTGAGCGGAGCCCCAAGGAGGTGTTTGGGATTGGTGTTCGGCTCATAGAGGAGAGTATCTTCCTCTTTGATGGAAAACTTCCAGAGTTTGGGCCGAGGGACTTTGAAATAAAAATCGCCAAGGAATGGCACGAGGATTTAAATGCTAATGCTTTTGACAATGGGAAACTTTTAGCTAGGAGAAATACCAAATGGGAGCCTCCAAATTTAGGATAGTTTAAAATGAATTTTGATGGAGCTGCTAAAGGGAATCTAGGAAGGGCAAGTATAGGTTGGATTATAAGAGATTCCTTGGGAAAAATGGTGGCAGGGTTTGTTGGTGGCATCAGAGTTCAGTCGGCTCTTGTTGCTGAGGCTCGTGCGCTATTCATGGGACTCAAAACTGTTGTTTCGCTAGGGATTGTTAATCTCCATATTGAGGGAGATTGCAAGGTGGTGATAGATGCTGTGAAAAAGGAAAGATTGATTGGTTGGAACACCAAGGACATTTTGATAGATGTTAGCTTCCCTATGTCCAAATTAAGAAATAAAAAACTGTCTCATATTTACAAAGGACGCAATTGTGGTGGATGCATTGGAAAATCTTGGCTTGGGGTGGGTCTTGGCTAGATGTTGGAGGAAACAGGAAAGACTGCCATCAAACATTCAAGTTTTGATACAGTGGGAAAGGGCTTCTGTGGTTAATACTGACTTGTAACTTTTGGATCACAAGGACTGACTGGGGGTCCCACTGGTTTATTTGGGTGTGTTGGTGGATAAATTGCAATATTGGTATGGAGGACAGGTGGAGTGCTAGGGGTAAAGATGAGTAGGTGTGGAGTAAGGGAACGAGCACCCACGTGTTGATTCTTTGGGATTGGAGATTGGGTATAGCTTATAAAATAATGATGAGATGGCAAGGAGGAAACTTAATTGATGTGATCAAGCTTAGATTTGGTGACATGATGTGGGTTATTTTGAAGGCCGTGATTTCTTCTCGGGTGTATGAAGGTATTGTGTGTATCACGTTTTGGGGAATGGGGTTACTTGATTTATTTCCTAATTACATTTGGAGAAGTGAGTTTGTTAATAATGATGGGACCATTCATGATGAGTATTGGTTGTGTTCTAGTGGCTTCACGCTAGCTAACTTAGCTGGTGGTTATTTCGGCTTTTTATGGTGGGTTTCTAAATTTAGCTTGTTGGTTTATCTACATGGGATGTCGTGCCTTTCCTACTTATCCGCCAACTTCTGCCTCCTCCACTATTATCAAAAAATCATTAATTGTTATGTCTTTTCTCATTTTTGCATATTTCCCTTTCGTGTGTGTTATTGGTTTGAGAGGATTACTAGCCATAATCCTTGCATTAAACATCCTTTTATGTTACTTGTTCGCAACATTTGGCTCTGGTGTTTGTTACAGCGCTGTGGTTTTCCTGAGCAGGCCGACAGAATGGGTAAAGATCGTGTGCGGATGGAGTCGGATAGTTGTGATGAATTCTGAAACAACCCTCTTGTATGGCACATTTGTGTGGAGGGTGGAATTGCCCCGCTTATGGAACAACTGGTCGGCCATGATCCTATTCTTTTGGGTCAATTTGCTAGTTCTTGGAAGGATAGAAGGGTTTTTGTTGGGGGGATTTCATTTGAAGTTAGCGAGGATGTCATTGTGTAGGCCACGGGCTTGAGGTGTGAAGGGAAGAAATATCCTAAACACACCAAAAAGCCAGACCACGAAAGCCTTAAGGCATTCTTCAGAGGTGTGGAGACTCTAGTCAGGAATCAGGCGGGGTTTGAAAGAGCTGAGCTCCCTAAGCCGTGGGACATGGTCTGCATGGCTCTGATGAAATATGTGATGCTGGAAGGTAGGTACAAAACTTGTTTCTTCTATCATTTCCCTCCGCTTAACCATCTTAGACATAAAATGTTGCTTAGCTTTCCATTTTTCCTTCTTATGGACCTAGAAATCTCGATGGAGAAATGTAATGCAATGGCTTGTCATAATCCTAGTGATCTCCCACCTCTCCCACTCCAACAAGGGCTTATCCTCTGCCTGTACCACTTCCATCTTGCTCTTTGTCCGCCTAAAACCATTACTGTCCATGTTGAGAACATTGAACCCATCTCCTCAATTCATATCTCCCCGGCTGAGTCCAAGAGCCCTCCTCAGACTGACATTGTGGGGAGTGTCAAAACCAATTTAGCCACCAAAAAGCTTAAGGGTGGATTAGGCATGGCTCATGCCAGTGCAGTGGAAGGGCTCTATGAGCTAAAGGCCACCCAGGTTTGAATGACTGATAATGTCACTAAGCTGAAGAAAGGTAAGGAGAAATGCGTGCAGGCCATGACTGTTAAGGAGGGAAAGGGCAAGAATATTGTTGGGAAAGATTCTGGAGGGGATACGGTTGTGGGGATCACAAAGCTGACTAGTGGGGAAAGTGTTAGGAGGAGATCGGGGAGGCTAGCCAAGAACAGCAAAAAGAGATTAATTATTGAGGACTCAGAGGTGGAGCAATCTAACAGCAAGGGCTATAAGGAGGAAGAGTCTGATGATGAGATTGATGACATGGGAGAGAGGCCCCTACCTACTCTGATGGACAACATGTTTCTTGGCCATGGTTCTAACTCGCACACTCCGCTGGTGAATGAGCCTAGTGGGTTTTAGGAGACTAGGGATATTGGGGAAGATGCTGACATGCTGGCGAAGAGATTGAACACCCTAGACAAATGATTTAGGGGCTTGACCCGCTTCACAATGAAACTACACCACTTTGTTACTAGTGCGCTGTCAAATGTCATAAAAGAGGAATCAGAGGGGAATAATAGCTAGGAAAATAAGGAGTGGGTGGGTGATGAGGTGGTCGACCTCCTCATCAAGAACTGGGATGAGGCTAGTTAGTTGCCCCTATTGCTGGTCTATCGGCTGTTTTTCAGCTGTTGGTGTGCTGTCGTTGGGCTATCTCTAGTTGTTTCTCTTTTTTGTTAATATTTTTTGTTTATGTTTAGTCCTTTTTTGGCCCTAGTGGCTCGTTGTGAGGGGTACAGCGCCCCGTAAATGCTGTTTAACTTTTCAAAAACAAGTTTAATTTCATTTATCCTTCAAAGGTTTCTTTGAAATGTATGATTCTTCTGCTTGCTTCAGCTCAATGAGTTAATTAAATGCTTAAGGAATAATTGTATGTTTGTGATAATGGGTTATGGATTTGATAAGTAGTGATACTTTAAAATATAGTGAAGTTCTATGATGTGATGCAATATAGAAATAGTTCACCCAATGGATAAAGTGTTATATATGACTGAATGTTTCATACTTGACTCCTACCCAATTTGATGAGGCATTGGTTTATTCATCTAGAATTCTCATAGTTTATTAAAAATAGTTTATACCCATCTATGGATTCAAGGTCAGAACATTACTTAATTCATATTTTATTCATGATGAGATGAAAATATCAAAGTTAGCAAGTGTTCCTAGCAACTTAGAGGTCGTTTGTTTAGGGTTGGCCGAACCTTTGATAAATTATCTCTAATTTGCACCCAACGGGGAAAAACTCTGTGTTGAAGTGTTCTTGAGACATGGAAAACCAAATGAACACAAGAAGGAACACCCTCCTTGGTCCCATAGAGCCTAAAGAATAGGGTTAAGGGCCTAAGAATCTTTACCCGTTAGTTGGCAACTAGGTTTTGTGCTTCTTGAATATAGAGGTTGGCTACCTACTTAGAGAGTTTCAAAGCTTAGATGGAAAAAACACGAACAGATTGGTGACTCCGCTGGGGAGAACTTCTAAGAAATTTAAAAGAAAAAGAAGAATCCTAGGCACCAAAGGTAGTATCACAAAGTCAAGCATTTGGTGAGTCTAAACATGTGGTTCAGGTGTTAAGAAGTCTTGGACTTGGAAGAAGTTTTTGTTGCAAAAAAGTGTTGGAGAATTGTTGAGTGACTCCACTATTAGAGAAGACCCAGAACGTGATTTACTCTTGAAAGGACTTCATATTTCTTGAAGTTTGTTCCTTTATAAAAGAGGTCATGAATTTTTCTTGAGAACCAGTTGAATTATGAAGAAGACTTCCAGATATGCGGAATTTCCAGTTAGGAAGAAAGGGTAACAACTGCTACAAATTTTCTAGGTATTCTCATAATTTTAAATAGAGCATTATTTTGTTTGAGAGGAATGTGAGAGATTTCAAGACTTGAGATGATAAATGGTTCCCTATTAGATGAAATTGCATTAAGGAAAGGAATAATAGTCGTTCTTTCCATACTTCTAGTGTGTAATATTAGAAATGGTATGTGGAGTACATGTGACTTTTTTCCCTTGAATATTTTCCTTGAAGTAGTATCAAATATGAGTATGCAGGGCAAAGAGTTTTTGTCTTGCCCTTTGAGGTATTTTTTATTGAAAGGTATATTCCACTGGATTTTAGTGGTATTAAATGTTTTCCTAATATGATTCCTAAAAGTGTTAGAAAACATTTTTCAAGTTCACAGGGAAGAACTCTGAATTAGCCTCTAGGAATTTTCTTGCATTCATGGATTTGATGGAAGATTATGAGGTAAATCATGAAGATTTTGTCATGAAAATTTTTGTTCAGTCTCTTAGGGATGATGCTAGAGATTGGTTCTAATATTTACTAGCATGTTCTATATTTTCTTGGAGTAAATTTAAGAATGCTTTCACAGAGCAGTTTGGTGAAAGAACTAATCTAGGTATGGTAAGGAAAAGTTTTATGGAAATTTGTAAAAATGAAGATGAATTGGTCCTTGTTTTCAACCTTAGATTTACAAAGGAAATATGGGATACTCTAGAAATTATAATACCTAATGATGCAGAATGTTTGATTGTATATCTAAGGGCTCTTGAAAAAAAACTGGGTTACTTATTGAGGGATAAGGAACCTACAACACTATGCCAAGCATACCAGAGTGCTATGGACATTGAGAACAACCTCAAGTATTCAATGATGAAATGATTTTTAAATACTAATGTTGATAAGTTTGATACATTTTGTATAACCATGGTTGAAGAAGCAACCCTTGAATAATCATTATAAGATGAGATAGCCTTTGTTGTCCCAGCTGAACCATTACCCCTATGTGTTGATCCTAGTGAGCTCTAGGAGAAGGACTCTCTGGTGTTAAGTAGTGTTGATCATGTTTCTCCTTCTAAAAGATTGTGATATAATAAGATGTCAGGGTGAGTCACCACATGACCTATTCCATAGGTTTGTAGATATGTTGTTGGAAATACCAGAGGGTGTCAGGCATAAAGATTCAATGTGTATTGACATGTTTTGTGAAATATACCAATCGGGAACAAGAATGTTGCCAAGTGAACTAAAGCCTAAAATTTTAGACCAAGTGGCTAACTGGATGCAAATGGTAGAATAAATTGTGAGTAACCATGCACAACAACAAATGCTCTTAAAGAGTAGTGATATTAATCTTGTTAGGGAGAGGCATCAAATAGTACAAAATGGTGAATAAAATTAATTAGAATTGGAGTATTCCAACCAATTCACTAATTTCATATGGACAAAGTATCTTTACAATGATAGGGGTGATATGTCTGAGTTGGGATCTTGGGAAGTAGTAAGGGATGTAGAGCCGGATGAGGTACGAATGGTTACACCATCAAACGATCTGATCAATAGATTTAATTATGATTAGTATGTCACTGAAGATCGAGATATCAACTATATACACTATGATTGTCAATCTGAGGGATATGAATGCAACCTCACTATTGATGAGTTCTCATGTTGTGGTGGTTGTGAGGATACAGAGTCATTCCTCTCTTTCAATGAATATGAATATCCCTACCATATGAAGATAAGCCCTCTTTCAAAAGGTTACAATGATTCTATGAGTAATGAGAAGTTACCAAAAATACACTCTCATTTTCAATGGATAGGGGTTCCTTGGATAAAAATGAGTATGATAGACAACCCTCTTTATGATGAACATTCATTCATGCCTATTAATTAAGATGAATCCCTATTTGGTATAGGGATAATCCACTTTTTGAAGATTCTGATGATGCTTTGGATGTATGGTCAAAACATGGTTGTGAGAAATGCACTAGTATGTTCATTGATGATAATTCCTATGAAGCTTTCACATTTGGCACTACTATGGAAGTTGAGATCAAGGATCAAGGGGAGATCAAATCCCTTGAATGTTTCTCCTAGGAATGTAATTATGCCCATGAGATCAATTTGCAAATACCTCAGTCACAAGAAATGGAGCACTTTGAGTGTAGTAGTGATCAAAGGTATTAAGATATGGGTGTTAATAATCACTATGTAGATGTTGAGTCTGGTGGAAAACATTTGAAGAATGATGTGTGTGCAGATAAGGGAAGAGTTCAAATAATAGGCGACTCAAGTGCAAAGCGGTTGAATTGTGTCAAATATGATGTTGGCCAACATGAGTATGTGGTTGAGTCTTGTGCTGATACTCCTCATCTTTGGGGCATCATTATGGATTTGTTTCCACTCAACAGGGATGGTATTTATGTGAAGCAAGGTGAATGTTTTCTTGCATATGTCCCTCTCGCTTCTTTTTCTTCAAATGGTTGTCACCTTAGCATGATGTATAGTGTTTTCAAATGTTTCAAATTCGATATAGATGGTGAGTATGATCAAGTGGAATATGGAGGCTTATTTTTTCCACTTCAACTAGACAATCCAGAGATTGATAAGCAAGGCAGTTGGGAGGCTATTGGTATGTATCAAAGTAATAAAAACTATTGGGAAGTACATGACCTTAATATTCATTTAGTGGAGGTATGTGAGAGAGGAACCTTTGATAAGGATAGGATTTAGCTCCGAAGTTTGGAGGGTCTTGAACCACCAAGCCTAAAATTTGATGCTAGTGGGATTGGATGAAATCTCTTAATAGGATATTTTTGTATAATATTGTAAATTTTGTATATAGGTGTTTTCTTTTCTTTCTTTGCCTGTTGTGTCTACTTGTATTTTCCAGAAAAGCTCTTGGTCTGTTGTGTTGGGCTGGTCTGCTTCTATCTGAGATATGAATTCTCACCATACCCACCAAGGGTATGCATCCCTAAGTTGGAGCCACTGATGGAGTTTTCAAAATTTTAATGGATTTTGAAAGTTGGTCCCATGATAAATTTATCAATTGCCACCCTTTTTCCTAGTGGTCATATATTAAGGTTTAGGGGTTTGTCACCCTTGCTTAAGAATTCTCAAAATTATCAAACCCTTACATTATTTTTTCATGTTGACCCACTGTACCCAGTCACTAGTCGTCTTAGTAAGGACTTATGGAATTGCACTCATTGTTTCTACTGGCCCCATCGCTTAGGTTTTTCAATCATCAAGCATTTATCAAACTTTATTATACTATATAGTTGGTCCAAAATATTTTGCCTTTTAAAGACTTAAGTCTTAATTCTTTAAATATTTGAGGGGTCGTTACCTGTTACCTAGCGCATGGCCCCCTTTTATAACAAAAATATGCATGTGTTGAAATCCATGCCATTGGATTTAAAGATTGATAATCTAGGCCCTTGTATGCACATCTTGCAGTATTAAAATAATACATTCCGGTTGGGCCATGCAGTGTGCATGATTTCGCAACACATCCTTCATTTTAGGTGGGACCTGTAACAATGGGAATTTTCCTAGGGTTAGCAATATCATATGCAGAACATAAAACCCAAAGTAAATAATGAAGTGCAAAGAAATAGAATGAAAAAATCTCACCAGATATCTTCATCCTCCATGACTAACCTCCATTATACCCTCTTAACTTTCTAAAATATGTTGTTTTCCCTCAGATTTATGATGAGCAAGCCAATGGAAATGACAAGCCCTAAGCAAATATTGCAGGATTCGAACAACTATATGCAATACTATGACCTACTGCAACTAGTAAGCATCTAAAATGTCTAAGCTATGTCAAATGAAATCTAAAAATATGCTATGACAAATGAGAATAACAATGCTAAAATAAGAAAAATGCAAGAAGTCAATAATGCAAGAGATAAGAGATGCAAGATGTGACCATAATTGCTCTTTTATAGAAGATGCAATTGTGTGTGAATGGCCAAGATTGAAATTCAATAAGTGCCCTAGAATCAATGGACGAGATTCCATATAACAACCCACAATTAGGGTTAGGGCAACATTAGGTCAAATTCGAAATGAATGGTCAAGATTGATTTTTAGAAAATCAAATCAATGGCTGACAATGCATGTGACAAGATATTTTGGGCACACAAACCAAAGTTGTTGGAGAATCAAATAATTAAAATTATTTGATTCAAGAGGGCATGTTGATTTTTCGAGTTAAAAATTATTTTAATTCAAAAGGGGTGGGGTCATGTGACAGTAATAATTTAATTTAAATTATTTACTAAAAGAGGGAAATTAGAAAGTGGGGCTTATTTTAAATAAATAAGATTTATAAGAAATTAAATAATAAAATGTTATTTAATTTAGGTGGGAATTAAATAATAAAGATATTATTTAATTGTAGAGGAATGTGACGAAGGGAACCTTTTAAATTAAATATAAAGATTTAATTCAAAATTCAGGAGAGTGGACCAAATTAAATAAATAAAATTTATTTAAATTAGGAGAGAAGAGGCTAATGAATAATTAGATAATTAAGCATAATTATTTAATTATAGTGGAAGGTGGATTAAATAAATAAGACTTTATTTAATTTTAGAAAGAAGAGGACCTAATTAGTTACATAATTAAATAAATAGGTAGAATTATTTATTTAATAATCAAGAAGATATAATGGACAAAGCTAATTAAATAAATTAAGAAATTTAATTTAATTATAGGGAGACATTAGACAATTAGTGCCACATTAAATAAATAATTAAAATTTATTAATTTAATAATCATGAAGAATAAACAGATATGAATTAATTAAATAATTATGAATTATTTAATTAATAGTCGAAAGTGAGTTAGAAACATAATTAAAATTTCATAATTATACTAGGACAAAAAGTGGTAAAATAGAGTTTGCGGGTGTAGGTCATTTTTATGTGTCTACATTTGCCCGTCTTTGTCATAATGTAGCCTATCGCATTGTGGAAAAGAAAATAAGTCAAAAATATACCCAAGTGCAAAATAGGATGAGGAAGAATGATGAGGAGGGTTTTGGTATGCCCCCTCGAGAGGAAAGATGGGTTCCAAGATCATGGGTGTTCTCTCGAAATGGATGAGAAGACTAGAATATGGAGAGACAAAGAAATGTTAGTGAAAAAAGATATGGATGATGATATGGATGCAATGCATATATGAGATGCATGTTAGTTCTTAGACCAAATCCTTCAACATATTACCATAGGACTTTAATATTTATTGCTCTTTAATCATCATTGGGTAGATTATTGTAATGGCCAACAAACACCATGATATGACATAAATCAAGATGTGCAAGGTCGTACCATTACATAAGACAAGCAGTCACAGACAAGGATGATCATGACTCATACTAAGAACGTAATTGCCCTAGTCTTTTTGTCATAACCAATCGCAAGCAAAAAAAAAAAAGACAAGAAGGACAAACCATGAAAGGCCATTGCTTCTCTAAATCCTATATCCAGGATATTCTCGAGAAACTAGCAACATGATTGCCAAAAGCATAAAAATAAAGCCACCACCATGATACGTCGTTGTTTTTCTCAATCATGTAGTCAAGACATCGTTTAGAAACTAGTAACATGAGTGTCAAAAGACAAGACAAATGTCATGAAACGTCATTGTTTCTCTAAATACTGTTGTTGGGATCTTGCTAAAAAACTAGTAACATGATGAAAAGGCCAAAGACAAGTGCCAAGTGTTTTCCAAGTGTGTCGAGTGATATCAAATTCAGGAAGGACACATCCTAAATAACGTTGATATCCAGGAGATCAATTCTCGGAGTTAGGAGAATCCATCAAAATTCAAGTTGATGAGGACAATGCTTAGGAAGGACACATCCAAAAGCATAAAGAAATGAATAGAGTTTCTCTTCAGAAGGACACATCTGAAGAAGAACCCAAAATTTTTCCAGGTTAAATTGTCTTGATAGAATGGATTACATGTCATTTTTGATGAAACTGGTTGTTGATAGATTGTTTGCTCAGGATTGACAGAAGATTTGCATGATTTGAAGAAAGTTTGACATGTGTGAAAATGTTGTGCCATGAACCCTAATGGACTGACCTAGTGCAGCCTCGGGGGCTCATCAATTGATGGCCTTGCCTACGTCGTGCACTCAGAGACCTCGTAGTTCGACACAACCAATGAACTTGTCCAAAGGACAGAAGTTTGAATCATGATTTTATTTTTACCAACCTAGAAAGACTGACTTAATGTCTGAAGGATTCAAAGATGAATCTTGCCTATGTAGCAAATGCGTAGAGACAACATAGTTCGGACTCGGATAAAGATTAATTGACGTGATTGACTAGACTGATGGGACAAACATTGACTTTATTTTGGGGATTTTGACATTGATTTGGATGTTTTTGTACTTTCTCAGGACATTTTTCAATTTTTAGGTCTTTTTTTAGGACTTTATACGATTTTTAGGATTTTTTTCTTAGGACATTTTCAAATTTTTATGATTTTTTCAGGACTTTTTTGAATTTTTATGACTTTTTGATGTTTTACGAAAATGGTGACAAATGCATGTGAATGATGCCAATTCACATGAATCCAAGGACAACCATGATTTTGTTGCTAGTCAAGCTGAATACCAATTGACAGGTGATGATGGCAACAACAACATTGTTTGATGTGGGAAGGACACATCCCGAAACAACGTGAAGATGACAATGGTATAATAAGAGGATAAAAGTCTGCAATAGGGCTAGGGACAAAGTCAAGGAATGTTTTTGATGGTGCACTGGGTTTTCCATATTATTTCATGTGGAATGACTTCATGAGGATTAGATGGGATGATGAGGGATCTTTAGACCATTGACAAGGGAAACCAAGATGGGTGATAGGTATAAAAGGACGATGGACGACTTCTATAAAAGATAGGAGACATGAGGACTATTGTCATATAGTTGTCAAGGACAATGTCACATGAGGCTATGATGGTAATGACATGATATTCAATGACTAAGGTATGACTAGGAGATAGACATGTCCAAAGTTTTCCAAAGCATGATTTGTGTTTGTATTTTAGTACTTATCAAAAGTAGCTGGGAAAATAGATAGAAATGACATGACTTGGATGGATAGATGGAAATGTCATAAGAAATGTCATGTGAAGGGCATGGGATATGAGACGACTTGCCCCCAAGTGTAATGGTCCACATAGATGATTTATTCTACACATGACACCTGTTTGCCAGGTTTTCATCATGGTACTTATCCAAAGTGCCTGTTTGCCAGGTTTTCACCATTGGACGAAATTTTTCTCTTTACTATTTTCTATATTTTTTGATTATTTTGGTGTCACCATGACGCCTATTTGCCAGGTTTTCATCAAGGTGACGATTTTTTTGATTTTTCAATTTTTTTTGTATTTTTGCATTTTTTTGGATAGCCTTGATGCTTTAGATGAGCACTGACTATGCTGAAGCCTTTGATGATGTCGATGTAGAGACTGGTGCCATCACATGCCAATAATGACCTTTTTGAAGTAGTTGCCTTTTCAGGATGATAGTGCTTACATACAACTGATTGATGTCATTCTGATCCTTTCTGAAACTAGAGTTGGTCTTATCAAGATACACACATCGTGATAGAGTGTCATGAGAGTTCTTATGATAAAGTGTTGCTGCCAAGATGCGATGGATTTGTGACATGGGAAATTTGGACTTTAGGTGAGATGTAGGATTATGATGGATGATGGTAGAAATGGAGAGGTTAGTTGGACGTTTGGATGCATTGATTTTTATTTTCCAAACTTGGGGTGTTGGATGACGAAGTTGGGAATTTTTATTAGGATAGTGTTTGGAATCAACATTTTTATATGTCTTGATTGATGGCCATTTTGATGGAGGTGGACATGTATTGTATGTGGGAGTCCTCTTGTTCTATGGCTCCATATTTTGATTGAATTTTGGATTTGGCATATTTTCTTTGCCTAATTCATTCTTTTCTTGACTTGATCCATTTTGTTTTGGGATCCATTTTAGCTTCATTTGTCCACTTGTATTGTTGATTGATTCCATGGCCTTTGACATGTGATTTTGAACTTTGGATTTGTAATAATTTTGTTGGTTCCAAATGTAAGGTTTATTCATGATGGAATGATGGTTTGGGATGTGGAGGGAAGGGGTGTTGGCAACAATCTTATGACAAGGACTACTCATGACATCCATTTTGATGTTTGTATTAGATAAAGTTGCCCCCAATATTGAGGAGGTATCATTAACATCACTAGATTTGCTAACTGATGAATAGCCAAGACCTTGATGTCTGTAATGTGCTTGAACTTGTATGGGTTCCAAAATTCCTTCCTCGTGTAGGCCTAATCCTTTTCCTTGATAATGCATGTTCTGAAAAATTTTGCTTGCGATGGGGTACTTGTTATTTTGGAAGCAAGATGCCAACCCATCCTTATTATGGAAATTAATGCTTGAAATATTCTCATATGTGAGAAAGCATGCTCTGAAAAAGATAGATGATCCTAATTGATAGGGTGTTGTAGCTTCACTGACATGTTGGATAGATTTTTTACTGACATCTTCGATTTAATTTTCTGACATATTAGATTCTGATAATTCTACTGGTGCTTTGAATTTGATGTCAAAAATGTCTTCATGGTCATGGTCATATTGCCCACTAAATTCAGTTATAGCTTGATCATTTGCAAATATGTCCATGCTAGGATACTCTTGTTCTAGTGGAAGATCATTTATGTGTCCCATGGAGGCAAGTGTCTCATTGTTGGTAGTGTCAATGTTGGAAGCTTGGAGAGGGTCATCTTCAAGTGTTTCATCATGAAGGGTATAAAGGTCAAGGAGTGGATCATTTTGGACTTCTTCAAAAGAAGTGTCTTGATCAAAGATGGGCTCGGTTGGAAAAACATGATAAAAAATAGGTTCTTGACCAAGGATAGGTTCATCTTGAATGACATGGTTTTGGATGGACTCTTGACCAAGGATATGTTTCTTTGGTATGCTATGATTTTCTAGGAGGACTTCTTGAATGGATGTAAAGATGGGGTCCAATAGACTACTTTGATCTAAACAAGATGGTGATCTTATGATGTCATGCTTTCGACTTGCCTCTTGACATGTATCCTCAAGTATAGGTAAGAAGATGGGACTTTGGAGACCATGACTAGATGTGTTTTCATGAAAATATGGAGTGTCTTGGAATGGATAGTGTGTAATGGACTAGGATATGACATGGAGGTTTGGCAAGGATTAGTGGATGAGGGACTAGGATGAGATGAAGGATTAGAATAGGACATGGATGCATGACAAGGATATGACGTGGATGGAGGATTAGAATATGACATGGATGGAGGACTAGGATATGATGTGAATGAAGGACTAGGATATGACGTGGATAGTTGGTTTGGATTGATGGATGGCTAATTTCCCCTATCAAAGTTAGGCTGGGTATGACCAATGGATGTTCGTTGTGACTTAGTGCCATGGATGGTGTTAGGGGACTCTTGATAGTAGATGGATAGAAGACTAGCACTCATGGATTGTTGGTAATATGGATAGATGGATGGAGGGATAGGGGTTGTAAATTTTGACTTGGATTGGAGGTATTGTGTTTTGAATTCCCTAGAAAGTTGTGCTTGACCATTACCAATGAATTGGCATTCAATTCGACTAGCAAGCATGCCATAGTGACTTGAAGACATGATGGTGGATGGGATGAGACTAAGATTGTGCAAAGTGACAATGCAAAGTGATAAAATGGGATACCTTATGTAAAATGATTTTTAGGAAAGGTTTTTTAACCATACAAAGTTTGGCCAATGTGTCAATTTGGATTGTCAAAGGACTGGTTTGAAGGACAAGATGACAAAATGACAAAGTGAGATTTTCACACTAGACTTATGAGTTGGAAGTAGCTCACCAAAGGACAATGACTAAGGATTGATTTGTTTGACTTGGTCCAATGACAATTTACTTTTCGAGACAATGGTTTGACAAAGAAAAGGAAATTTCTCCTATCCCAAAGTGTGCAAAATTGAGGACTTGATTTGACAAATGCGGTTCATGATGGCAAATGAGTTGCAGAAAGGGATTTGACAAATTTTTTAGGTCGATTGCAAAGATTTGTTTTAGTTGGAAAAGTTGTTTCAGATTTTGGCAAGTTTGATGTTGATTTGTCTGAAAATAGTTGGCAAACACATGGTGTTAAAAATCAACCACCTAGAAGTCATTTTACAAAAATCCTATGGCTGCAAGGACAGTATTCTTTTGGATCCCACTAACCGCATATCCTTAGCGAATGAATTAAGAAGCTTGGTCCCATGGGCTCCCCCTTACAATGTAGTCACTTCTCAGGGCAACCAAGCTTCTAACCTCCATGAAACTCCCATGGCAGATTGATCATCTCTAAGAAGAACTGCGTAGGTGCGAGTGTCTTCGCAACGACCGTTGCTATAACAAAGAATAGAAGGTTTTTGGCTTGCTAGAACAAAGGATTTAATTTGGACATCCATTCGAGTGGTCATACATGGGGCAAAAGATTAAGCCCCATTAAGGAGGCACTCCAGCCTGAAGAGGTTAAGCTCAACAGGGTTTTGGGGAGTACTACTTGGTCTGTATGACATATCTACACTCGTAATCCTAGGCTTTCCCTTAGGATTCACATTTATATACCGGTCGGAAGTAGCTCAGCTAAAGAGCTTCATTGCTGGTTTGAGTCACTTTGGGGTGAGTACTTTTTCCCACCAAAGCAGGCCCAATTTTCTAAAGTTGACAAAAGCAAGCCAAAATATTCATAGTTCAGTCAATCCTTGTTTAAAAAAAAAAGAGAGAACAAATGAATATCCTAACTCACACTCGCATGGTGTTCACTTTAACCCCAAAATGAAATGTGTTGACAAACATAAAAAACATGGAGTTCATTTTAACCATTTGTAGTATTTGTCAAAACATGGGGTTCATTTTAACCGTTTGTAGTGTGAGCTAACTAAGAGTTCATTTTAACCCAATGCTATGAAGAGATGCAAATTTATTTTAATCCAATGAGTTATCATGCAAGATTGTATTCTTTTTAGCCCAATGAGTATGCATGCATGTTCATTTTAACCCATGAATGTAAAATGCAAACTTGTAGTTGTTTGTTTAAGATTTGTGAAATAAAACAAACACATATTAGACTCCTCGCCACAAGTTGCAAACAAAAATTCAGTAACCCAAAAATCTTTAAACTACCATACATAAAAAGGTGTTTCCCTAACCCTAATTGACCTATTGTAATCCCAATTCCTAGAGTCAATAACAGTTTCTCTTACACCCAGGATCGCACAAGTCCGCGAGGGGAGAGGATACTTCTATTATTGATCACTAATATTAGAGGGTTAGCTAGTCAAAATAAATCTTATTTTTGGAGCTAATTTTTGCATCAAAAGTAAAAACACAGAAAATAGATCCTTAGTGAAATTTAGAGAGCTTTCCAAAAATGTAAAGAAATCCAAAAAATTCGTTGTTTTGCATCCAAAATTATAAAAAATTATTAAAAATTTCAAACCAGGTCCAAAAAATCTGATTTTTTAATTGAAGGTGTCTGACATCATTCCAAACCTGAAAACAAAATTGTGTGAACCGATTTGCAAGAGTTTGTGATATTTAAGTCAAACTTTGTAAAATCCTAATTTTTAAAAATCTATTTTTTGTCGAATTATTTTTCAAGAATATTAAAAACATTAAAAACATTAAAAACAGACCCCTATTGAAATTAAGAGAGATTTCCAAAAATATAAATAAATCTAAAAAATTCGTTACTTTTCTCTCAAAATTGATTTTTCATGAAAATAACAAAGAAAATTATTAAAAATAAGAAAGAGCTCCAACAAATCTGATTTTCGGATTGGAAGCTCCTGATGTTGTTATCCACCTGCAAAAAACATGTTGTTAGAAAATATGAAGCCGTTTGAGAGATATGGTCGAATCTTTGAAAACTAGGGTTTTGTCCCCAAAATGATGCAAAACCTGCAACAAAAAAGCCAACAAAGTCTACAACAAAAAAGATTCAACTCCAAAATTCTTCAAAATTTGTCAAAACATGTCAGGTTCACCAATGTAACAATGGGAATTTTCCTAGGGTTAGCAATATCATATGCAAAACATAAAACCCAAAGTACATAATGAAGTGCAAAGGAATACAATGAAACAATCTCACCAGATATCTTCATCCTCCATGATTGGCCTCCATTATACCTTCTTAACTTGCTGAAATATGTTGTTTTCCCTTAGATTTATGATGAGAAAGCCAATGGAAATGACAAGCCCTAAGAAAATATTGAAGGATTCGAACAACTATGTGCAATACTATGCCCTACTGCAACTAGTAAGCATCTAAAATGTCTAAGCTATGTCAAATGAAATGTAAAAATATGCTATGACAAATGAGAATAACAATACTAAAATATGAAAAATGCAAGAAGTCAATAATGCAAGAGATAAGAGATGCAAGATGTGACCAAAATTGCTCTTTTATAGAAGATGCAATTTTGTGTGAATGACCAAGATTGAAAGTCAGTAAGTGCCCTAAAATCAATGGATGAGATTCCATATAACAACCCACAATTATGGTTAGGGAAACATTAGGTCAAATTCAAAATGAATGGTCAAGATTAATTTTTTGAAAATCAAATCAATGGCTGGCAATGCATGTGACAATAGATTCTAGGCACGCAAACCGAAGTTGTTGGAGAATCAAATAATAATTTAAAATTATTTGATTCAAGAGGGGATGTTGACTTTTTGAATTAAAAATTATTTTAATTCAAAAGGGGTGGGGTCATGTGACAATAAATAATTTAATTTAAATTATTTAATAAACGAGGGAAATTAGAAAGTGGGACTTATTTTAAATAAATAATATTTATTTAAAATGAGCACAATAAAAGAGGAGAAATTAAATAATAAAATTATTTAACTTAGGTGTTGGGACTTATTTTAAATAAATAAGATTTAGAAGAAATTAAAGAATAAAATGTTATTTAATTTAGGTGGGAATTAAATAATAAAGATATTATTTAATTATAGAGGAATGTGACAAAGGGAACCTTTTAAATTAAATATAAAGATTTAATTCAAAATTCAGGAGAGTGGACCAAATTAAATAAATAAAATTTATTTAATTTAGGAGAGAAGAGACTAATGAATAATTAGATAATTAAGCATAATTATTTAATTATAGTGGAAGGTGGATTAAATAAATAAGACTTTATTTAATTTTAGAAAGAAGAGGACCTAATTAGTGACATAATTAAATAAATAGATAGAATTATTTATTTAATAATCAGGAAGATATAATGGACAAAGATAATTAAATAAATTAAGAAATTTATTTAATTATAGGGAGATATTAGACAATTAGTGACACATTAAATAAATAATTAAAATTTATTTATTTAATAATCATGAAGAATAAACAGATATGAATTAATTAAATAATTATGAATGATTTAATTAATAGTCGAAAGTGAGTTAGAAACATAATTAAAATATCATAATTATTCTAGGACAAAAAATGGTAAAATAGAGCTTGCGGGTCTAGGTCATTTTTATGTGTCTACAGGACCCATTTCCAACTATCAACTTGATCTCTCACAGTAGAGGATCGGTGACTCTGATGCACCAATGAGACTTGATCTGTGCTATATAGTGCACTCTGCATATAATATTTAATGGTTTCAGCTAACACCTTACGAGGCCTGTGCGATGGCACCATGTGGACTTTTTTATTGGCATAAGGAGGCTTGATGGGGCCTGTGGGTGGTATACGTGTGTTTGACTGGGATATATATCCTTGGCTAAGGGATTTTCCATATGATGGCATGAAAATTTCAAATGTTCTTGACTCAATCCGACTCGTTCAATAGGCCAACACACCGATGCATCACTGACTTACATTAAAAATACAAAATGAAGCATGTGATAGCTAATGATGATCTGCAAATGGTGAGCATTAATGGTGTAATCTCTTTGAAGGATACTAGCTTGATCTCCATGTGTGTGAAGAGCCACTTTATGGAAATCATGATGAGTCATACACCAATTTCCATGTACCTGGGAATTAATGGTGATGAAACAAATGCTAGTGAATTATCACTCACTCGCTCGTGTTTCAATTGGGGCATTGATGATCTCTTCATCAACTTGCTCAATAAATATGGATATTGGTTGTTCATTTTCCACTATAGCAAGTTAATTTTTTTGGAATTCTCTGTAGAAGGTGGTTGATATTCTTGCAATTTTTTTTAGTTAGAGTGCAAAATGAGTAGGTCGGCTACTTCTCCTTCATCTATACAAAGGTTTGCAAGAATTAATGTTTGAAGATCTCATGAAGAAATGCAACAAAATGAGCAGATTACCTTTTGAGGTTCTTCTATCTTGAAGGATGAGGATGTGAAGTTCCTCCCAAGAGTTACTAGGTGCAGCTCTCGGCTAAAAGGCCAAGTTGCAAGGGCTGAGGTGGCGGCATGTGGCAAGACAATGAAGCTTGTTGAGGATGAAAAAAGATCAAAGGCCAAGCTGAGATACGGTCGTGGCTCTCTTGGTAGGTAGAATTTTCCCATTGTCGTCTGTGGTAGTTCTAGTGGTGGTGATTCTAAGATGGAATTTGATTATGGCTATTTCCTCACAACTCTGACTAAGATGGCTAGCGTAAACGAGGAGGTCCTCGCAGTTTCTCCAATTACCATGGTGGCACCATGTGATCGTTCTGGTTCTGGTGTTGGGGAGTGTACTGATGAAGATAAGGTGGTAATTTCACCTCCCACTATGTCAAAAATGAGGAGTGTCCGTCTATACCGTGGCCATGGTGCTACTTCTGGGTCTAGGTGATTTTTTGGTTTTCAGTGTTTTCGATGTTTGCCAATTTTTTTAATGCTGTTTCTTTTTGGTTTTGACATGGATGTGGACATGGACCATTTTTGGTGTTTTTTTGTTGGTATGGTAACACCTACTAGTTATATGGGTTGTTACAATTTTGATTACCATGTTCTACAAATGATTGCATCCAACTATCAAGGAATTTTGAAATGGAGTTGAAATTTGGCCTAAATGTTATGACAATGAGCCCAAAGCTTGTCGCTCTCTTGTGTTATAAAATATATCTCAAGGCTAATTGTAGTGGGTCATATTTTGAGTCTAGTAAGGTCTAGGTAGGGTAGAGTGAACATATAGAACACATAATTATTGATGACTCTGTCATTAATTATCTTGGGTAGGGTTTATATATGAAATACTCTTAAATGGTCTATGTAATTACTGATATCGAAAGAAATCTAAAATAATTAAAGTATTTTCTCTCTTGTGCATTGTTATGATAGACTATGGGTGAAATTAACAAGTGTAATTTCATTTATCTCTCAAAGGTTTGTTTAAAATGTAGGATTCTTCCACTTGCTTCAACTCAATGAATTAATTAAATGCTTGAGAAAGAATTGTAATTTTGTGATAATGGTTTATGGATTTGATAAGTAGTGATACTTTAAAATACAGTGAATTTCTATGATGTAATGCATTATATAAATAGTTCACCCAATGGATAAAGTGTTATATATGACTAAATGTTTCATACTTGACTCCTACCCAATTTGATGAGGCACTGGTTTATACATCTAGAATTCTCATAGTTTATTAAAAATTGTTTATACACATCTATGGATTCAAGGTCAGAACATTACTTAATTCAAATTCTATTCATGATGAGATGAAAATCTTAAAGTTACCAAGTGTTCCTAGCAACTTAGAGGTCATTTGTTTAAGGTTGGTCGAGCCTTCGATAAATTATCTCTAATTTACACCCAATAGGGACAAATCTATGTTGAACTGTTCTTGAGACATGGAATACCAAATGAACACAAGAAGGAACACCCTCCTTGGTCCCATAGAGCCTAAATAGTAGGGGTAAGGACCTAAGAATCTTTACCTGTTAGTTGGCCACTAGATTTTGTTATTCTTGAATATAGAGGTTGGCTACCTACTTAGAGAGTTTCAAAGCTTATCTAGAAAAAACACCAATAAATCATTTTGCTTGTTGCTCCCTTGGCTTATAAAAGGGATTTCAAGGCTCATTATAGGGGGTCTGAGTTTTGAGTCGAGAGTGACTTAGGTAGAATGTAGAAAACTAAAGCAATACAAAATGTATATCAAACATGCTAGAATATTGTCTTGGCTATGAGTTTTGTATATGACATTCTTAAAATAGTTCTACATGAGTTCTTGACATCGAAACAAATCTGAAAAATTAAATAATGAACACTTATGTACACAATTATTACACATTATAAATGGAAAAACCAAGTGTCTTTTCATTTTTCTTTCAATGGTTATTTGAATGTATTATTTTGTTCTTTTTTTTGCTCAAGGGGTTAATTAAAATACTTGAAGAGAACTATAGGTTTGCAAGCAATTTATCTAGATTTTGGTAAGAAGTCATGCTTTAGGAACTATTATTTTTCTTAGTGTAAGGAATTATGAAGAGAATCCACTTATTTTATGGTTAGCTGATTTATGCATTATTGATTGTCATATTTTCGACTCCATTCCCAATTGATGAGACACTAGTCTATTCAGTGTAAATTCTTATAATCCAATGTATCAGTTGAAGATACCTAGTCATGGATTCATGACGATGACAATATTAAATCAAATAATATCGATTATGAGATGCAAGTTCGAAATAATACCTTGTTCCTAGTAAATAGATGATTATTTGTGTGAAGGTTGGCCACACTTTTACTGAATGATGTTTGTTCATATGAGAAAGGAACTTATCTGTGTTGAAGTGTTCATCGTTGTAACAAAATTCTTGTGAACACAATTTGGAAATACCCTCCCTAGTTCCACATAGCCTAAAGTGTAGGGGTTAAAGGCTCAGAACCATTTATCCATCGAGTTGACCATTCATCTATAGGATTCTTAATTATGAAGTTTGGCTACTTTCTAGAGTCTTGCTAGGGTGTATTGGAAGAAAAAAACACCAACACTTTCCACAAAGAGCCACTACAAACCAAATTGAAGTAGACCACTTCATCCTAGAAGTACAAAAGACATAACCATGAGATAGAACATTAATAGAAAAATTTAAATGAGACACTACACAAGAACTAAGAGCATTTCCACTAAGTCATGGGAGAAGAAACATAGATGTGGAGAAATATAGAGAATTTTCTAGACCAATCTAGAAAACTAACAAAACTTCCTACCTTTTCTAATTAGCATAAAGCTCATTGACAACATAGGTGACTTTAAAAGATAGGAGTGCAAGGTCCATAAAGCAGAAAAAATGAATCCCAAATTGCAATACAATGTCTTCAACATTAGAGCAATGTAACACATTCTCCTAAATATCCTTCAAAGCATCTTCTTGATTGAAAACCTTTCACCAACTTGCAAAGATTATAACTTTCTTGTAACAACACATACATTCTCAAGAACAACAAGAGAGATCATACAAAATAATAGAGACCATTACCAAGATCTCTCCACCACCAAAATCACTTCTAATCCTCATATTAATGCTTCTTAATATATCATCATGACATTATCTCTTTTGATAGAAACCATACTCAATACTAATTTACTTGATATCAACTAATTCATGAAATACAACTGATTCCAACCTATCATCATAGAGTATCAAAAACAAAAAACTAAAAATCACCTAAATAGAAAGAACCAATGACAACGCAAAATGACTGTAGAAATAGGGAACAATGAAAACCAACATTAAACAAAAATCTCATAGACATATTCAACAATCTTCCCAAGAGGTGACAACTAATGCCAAAAATCCACCAAGTATCAATCACATCACAATATTATCTTTAAGTGTTGACATCAATGAAAACTAATTCCAATAGAGAGGAGAGATGGAAAGAGGGAGGAGGGAGTGAGAGATAGATGTAGATAGATAGAGAGAGAGGGAGGGAGAGGTATGGAGAGAGAGAGAGAGTTAGAGAGAGAGGTGATAAAGAGATGTGATAGAGAGGAGTAGAGAGGGAAGAAGGTGGAGAGAGTGAAAGAGGGATGGAGGGAGAGAGAAAGAGGTATAGAGGAATAGGTAGGTGGAGAGAAGTAGAGAGGGAAGGAGAGATCAAGGGAGAGGTAGGGATGGATAGAGAGGTGAGAGAGAGAGGAGAGAGGTGAGATAGATAGAAAGAGTAGAGAGAGAGAGAGGAGGGAAGGAGGGAGAGAGGGAGGGAGAGAGGGAGGGAGAGAGAGAGATGGAGAGAGAGATAGATTTCTTAAGCTCAACACAAAGAGAGTCATATAAAGGGATGGAGATAGTGAGAAAGAGGTTTGGAGAATAAGAGATGAATAATGAGTGAGATAGAGAGAGATAAAGATGATATTGTTAAACACACATGACAACTAAGAGGGGGTGAATCATTTGTACATTAAAACCTTCAAACCCTCATTAATCTTTAAACCCTTATTAAGAATTAACAAGAATGTAAACAAATGAAACATCAACACATCAACAACCATACACAATAGAACACCAGATTTTATTTGGAAAACCTTAATTAGGGAAAAACCATAGTGAGGATTAACTCATATATATATGAATAACAACATTGGTTACAAAATTATAACTACCAGAAGGGCTCAATTCGAAAAGGATTCACTATCCAAAAGAAAGAAGTGCTCATTACATAGATAGAAAGAGAATGGAAATAAAATGCTACAAGGAGGTTAACTACCTTAGATCAATAGGAGAATCTACCATAACAACTCTACACCATCCACAACCCTTGGCTCACTACCTCGAGCAACATCAAGTACACTAAAATGTAGACACCTTCTACTCACTACTTTTGGTAGCATAGGCATTCAAGCTCACACTCAGATCTCAACACTTGATCACATATTTACATAATTTGCATCACACTTCACACCACACACTTCTCCAAAAATTCACCTTTCATATATATATCCTTTGCAACCTCAAACAACCTTATCTAGGTTAGCTTCAATGAGACATATGCACCTCAAATGTGCAACCAACAAATAGGTCGGTACAAAAAAATTCCATGACGGAAAGAAGTGTAGGTGGACCACACCAAGGGTTAACCAAAACTCAAATATATAATGACACACTAAACCACACTTGCACATATCATGAAACACATCAACAAGTAATTATAACATGCTAGGTTGGCCAAATTGGTATTAACGCTACCAAGCAACCACATACATCCTATAGACCACATAGAAGCATCACACAACATTATGTAATATTCTGAAACCAATAAAACATTCAAAAATATTGGTGCAAACACATCAAACTGAGAATACTATCATCATGTGGAACTATTCAAACTACCACTGAGACACAACACATGAACCAATATTGTAGAGTAGCTCAACAACAAACAATCCAAAGGAGGATAGATAAAAGCATCATTATAATATTCCAAAATTTACAAGACAAGAAACTCCAAAGTAGAGAAATGTTGAGAAATTTCATTTCTCCAAGACAACCTTCTTCACTATCCAACTACAACACAAAATTTTGGCTGCTTAATGCTTTCTTGCACTTCTAGGGATTTTCACCCAAAAGGAGAAAAATGGGCCAAAATGTGCCATGGTACATTCAAGACTAGATAATAATGATGTGGGATGTGAATGTGTGTGAAATATATCTAAATTTTGAAAAATAATGAAATAAACTAACCATTGAAATGTAAAAGATGTTTGAAAATACATATTAGGGTAAGTGCACCAAGATGGTTCCCAAAAAGGGAACTTAAGTGGACAGTTTTTTTCTGAAATCAGGAAATACTGACCTTGGACGTGAAATTGAGTATAGTTACACTAAATTTTTTGAGATGGAACAAAAACAAGGATCAAATTGCTCCAAGTATACTTTATAAACGACTAATTTATTTTTAAAATGGTTGAGATTAAGCGGTTCAAAAGAGTGACATACACAAATTGGTGTTGTTTTCGTTAGAAAAAACCTAACATAGCAACTCTTGTACGACCCTTGTACGGTGAAATTTTTTTTAGTATTTTTAAAATCACAATGGTCAAAAGTTAGCTAATAGTATTCAGTTGATGCACGATTTTTCTGATAATATTTTAATGAATATTTGATTTTTAACTAATTTTCAAAGTGGACATTTCCTGAAAAACAAAATTTTGGCTGTGCTACCCCTACAAATTTTGGAAACTAATTGTTTTTTTTTTTTAAATTTGAAGAATGGAGTCTAGTTTCTAAAAATTTAATTTATTTTAAAATTCGATGAATGGTTAATTTATAACAAAAAAAATACCAAACATTGATTTTTGGCAAAAAAAAAAGAAATACAAATAAAATAAATTATGGATGAAAGGCTTAACATTTTCATAAAGTGAGAAAAATTACATCACTGGATAGCTAAGAGAGAACCCAACATTACCCATGTGGTCAATTTTTTTGATATTGAACCACGTGCAATCCTGACGGTGAGCACAAACTTGATTATGTGAAATATGGTAGATTTTTTAAAAATATGTCTTTGGTCATTAGGAATTCCTTCCAAGCCTTTGGGTTGGTAATCCAAGGCAAATACCAAGCCTAAAGCACGAGAATTCCCAAAGAAATATATAACACGAGCACGCTATATCACGCTCATGTTATATCTTAGTTTTGACATGGTTTTTGCTTCTACGGGGAACATGTCAACTAAGAAATAACACGAGCGTGTTATAACTCGCTCGCGTTATGTCCTCCTCTATGTTAAATTCCAATATATTGAATGTATGCTGATATATTTGTATGCTTGTATGTACATGTATGCTTGTATGCCATGTATGTATGTGCATATGCCTGTATGTATCAATGCATGTATATTGTATGTATGTATGTAAGATTGTATCTACACATGTATGTATGTATGCTTGTATGGATGTAGGATTATATGTACATATTTATTATGCTTTTATGTGTGTATTTATGTATGTCTTTAGAGGGAGGGATAATTTAGAGAGAGAGAGAGTCTGGAGAGATGGAGAGTGGGTGGAAGTGAGAGTTTAAGAGAGAGGGAGTGGGAGAGAAGGGGTTGGAGTGAGAGGGACTTAGCTAGGTAGGGTGGGAGGGATAGAGGGAGGGAGAGACAAGGGGGGTGGAAGAGAGATAATTGAGAGAGAGGGAGAGAGAGAGAGGTGGGAGAGAGAGAAAGAGAAAGAGAGAAAGAGAGAGTAATGTAGGTAGGGTGCCAAAGGGAGAGACTTGAGAGTGTGAGGGGGGTGAGAGGGAGAGACTTGAGAGATAGGTAGTGAGAGGGAGTGTGAGAGAGAGGGAGTGTGACTGAGAGACCTAAGAGAGGGTGTTGGAGGGAGTGACTTGATATAGGTAGAGAAAGAGGGGGGTGGAGTGAGAGGAACTTTTCTAGGTAGCATGGGAGGGATAGATAGAGAGAAGGGAGAGAGACAAAGAGAGAGTTACCTAGGTAGGTTTCCAGTGGGAGAGACCTGAGAGAGAGGGTATGGGAGGGAGAGACATGAGAGAGAGGGAGAGAGAGGGAGTGGGAGAGAGTGGGATAGAGTGGGAGAGACATAGAGATATATGGATAGAGGGAGCAAGAGAGGGTGGTAGGGATTTATTGAAAGAGAGGTACATAGAAAGAGGGAGATAGTAGATAGAGACAATTAGAGAGGGTAGGAGGGAGGGAGGGAGGGAGGGAGAGGTGATATATATAGAGAGAGAAAGTGATAGGGGTTGAGGGTATAGCGTTGAGGGATAAGGGTGGAGGACCTATAGGGTTGATGGTTTCTAGGGTATTAGGGTTAATGGTTTGAGGGTTGAGGGAATAGGGTCGATGGTAGAGGGTATTTGGTTGAGGGTATAGGGTAGAAGGTTTAAGGGTTTAGGGTTAAGGGTTTACTTGGTTGAGGGTAGAGGGTTTAGGGTATATGTTTGAGGGTATATGGTTGAAGGATTAGGTTCAGGGTCCAATGTAAGGGGTAGAGGGTTTAGGGTTTAAGGATTGAGGGTTGAGGGATTAAGGATTGAGGGTTGAGAATTTAGGGTTGAGGGTTTAATGTATACAATAGAGGGTAGAGGGTAGAGGGTTTAAGGGTTGAGGGTTGAAGATTGAGGGTTTCAGGTTGAGGGTTGAGGGTTGAGGGTATAGGGTCGAGGGATTAGGGTTGAGGGTCCAATATATAGGGTAGAGGTTATAGGGGTTGAGAGATTAAGGGTTGATCATTTAGGGATTAGGGTAGAGAGTTTTCTTGGATTTAACGGTGTAAGGGTTGATGGATTAGGGTTGAGGGATTAGGGTTGAGGGATTAGGGTTTAGGGTAGAGAGTATTTGGTTAAGGGTAGATGGTAGAGGGTAGAGGGTTTAAGAGTTTAGGGTTTAAGGGTTGAGGGTCGAGGGTTTAGGGTTAAGTGTTTAAGGGTTTAAGGGTTGGGGGATTAGGGTAGAGGGTAGAGGGCAGAGGATTTTTGGTAGAGGGTAGAGGGTTTATAGGTTACGGTTTAAGGGTTTAGGGTTTAGGGTTGAGGGATTAAGAGGTTATAGAGTAGAGGGTATAGGGGTTGAGGGATTAGGGTTTAAGGGTTGAGGGTTGAGGCATTAAGAGGGTATAGGGGTAGAGGGATTAGGGTTGAAGGGTTGATGGTTGAGCGTTGAGGGTTGGGGGATTAAGAGTATAGGGGTTGAGGGACTAGGGTTTAAGGGTTGAGGGTTGAGGGTTGAGGGATTAAGAGGTTATAGGGCTTGAGGGATTAGGGTTTGGCTGAGGTTTGAGGGATTAAGAGGGTATAGGGGTTGAGGGATTAGGGTTTAAGGGTTGAGGGTTGAGGGTTGAGGGATTAAGAGGGTATAGGGGTTGAGGGATTAGGGTTTAAGGGTTGAGGTTTGAGGGTTGAGAGATTACGGTTGAAGGTTTGAGGGTTGAGGGATGAGGGTTTATGGATGAGGAATTAAGAGGGTATAGGGGTTGAGGGATTAGGGTTTAAAGGTTGAAGGTTGAGGGTTGAGGGATTAAGTGGGTATAGGGGTTGAGGGATTAGGGTGTAAGGGTTGACGGATTAGGGTGTAAGGGTTGAGGGTTGAGGGATTAAGAGGATATAGGGTTTAAGGGTTTAGGGTTGAGGGTTGAGGGTTGAAGGATTAAGAGGGTATAGGGGTTGAGGGATTCGGGTTTAAGGGTTGAGGGTTGAGGGTTGAGGGATTAAGAGGGTATAGGCATATCCATCTCTCCCACTTTCTCCATCTACCTTCTATCTCTTAACCCTTTAAACCCTTCACTCTTAACCCTCTACCCTCTATCTCTCTCTTAGTATGTCTCTTCCTCCCTCTATATATCCATCTCTCCCACTCTATTTCTCCCCCTCTCCCTCTCCCTCCCTCTCTCCCTCTCTCTCCCTCTTTCTCTCCCACTCTCTCTTTCTCCCACTCTCCCCCTCTCTCCCTCCCACTCTATCTTTCTCCCACTCTCCACTTCTCCCCCTCTCCCACTCTCTCCCACTCTCTCTTTCTCCCACTCTCCCCCTCTCTCCATCCCTCTCTATCTCCATCTCTCCCACTATCTCTTTCTCCCTCCCTCCCCCCTCTCTCCCTCTTCTCTCCCACTCCCTCTCCCTTGATATCATCCTCTTTGTCTCCCACCGTCTCTTTCTCCCACTCTCCCCCTCTCTCCCTCCCTCTCTACCTCCATCTCTCCCACTATCTCTTTCTCCCCCTCTCCCTCTCCCTCCCTCTCTCCCTCTTTCTCTCCCACTCCCTTTTTGTCCATCTCTCCCTCTTTCTCTCCCACTCTCTCTTTCTCCCACTTTTTCCCTCTCTCCCTCCCACTCTATCTTTATCCCACTCTACCCTTCTCCCACTCTTCCACTCTCTTCCACTCTCTCTTTCTCCCACTCTCCCCTTCTCCCACTCTCCCACTCTCTCCCACTGTCTCTTTCTCCCACTCTCCCACTCTCCCCCTCTCTCCCTCCCACTCTATCTTTCTCCCACTCTCCTCTTCTCCCACTATCCCACTCTCTCTTTCTCCCACTCTCCCCCTCTCTCCCTCCCTATCTATCTCCATCTCTCCCACTATCTCTTTCTAACCCTCTCCCTCTACCTCTCCCTCCCTCTCTCTCCCTCTTTCTCTCCTACTCTCTCTTTCTATCCCACTCTCCATCTCCCTCCCTCTCTCTCCCTCTTTCTCTCCCACTCTCTCTTTCTCTCCCACTCTCCCTCTTCCTCTACCTCTCTCTCTCTCTCACACACATTCACACACCACTATCTCCTCTAATATAAGGGTGCAAAGGAGATATATAATTGGGATAGAGGGTATAGACAAAGAGGGAGAAAAGAAATATATTAAAAAAACCATATTTCATGTAACGTGTGCGTGTTTTGAAGAAGTAGGGATGTTACCATTTTAGGAAGAAATAACACACTCGCTTTATAATGTGAGCACATTTTTTATTCCACTAAAAATGGTAAAAAAACTCAATATACCCGTGATGTCAAGGCCTATAGTTTGCATATTCTCCTAGTTTTGTATGTGCTTCGACAAAAAGTAGCTTTTTGATGATGTTGTGAAGTGTGCAAGCATGTTTTTCACATTCCATCACCTTTTCCATGATCTTTCTACCACCTTCGCATGAAATAGCAGATTTTCCATGTTGAAAGACATAATATCAATTGAAGTTTGAATTCCATTGAAAACTAATATACAATTGAAGTTTGGAGGGGAACAAGCTTTTGAACAAGTCAATTTTTTGTGTAGTTTGAAGAAAGAAGAAGCTAAGGCTACATAATTGGGTTGAACTCCTCCATTTGAAAGTCTTGTTTTTTAGGTATGTGAAGTCTTTACACATTTTCTTTCATTCTATTATGACTTGCTTTCATTTTTGTTTTTCATTATAACCTTACGTTGTCAATGCATATTTTAAATGACACAATTATATACACTTGCTAATTACAATTTTAAACTTGATGCAGAGAACCTACCAGGATCCAAAAATCATCAAGGGTACTTCTGACCCTAACTTAAATTGAAGAAGATCAAAGAACAAAACTCAATCATCTTTTCATCAAAATCCTTCAATTTCACTTGATTTCATATTTCCATAAAACATTAGAACTTGGTTTCAACTCTTTTTTAGACTCAAAAAATAGATTAACCATCATAAAATTGATTGCAACATAGCATAAAGCTGATTAGAAACTCAAAACCATTCAATTCATTCATGATTCACTAATTCAAGAACTGAATGCTACAACTTACATGGAAAAATAACAAAAAATCATGGAAAGTAACTACCAACCTTTATCTAGACATCCAAGACACTATAATCATCATGTTATTGATTGAAATAAACCAAATACACATTCCAAATATCTCACCAAAATTCATCCTTTGAGCATGCTTCCCCTTGTAGTATTCGAAACCCATGGTGCAGGGGCACCTACAACCACATTTCAAAATATACTTTGGTGACAATATGTCTTAAGGTCTTTGGGTGAGTTCAATATTTTTTAGATGCTTTGTCATAGCTTTTATTGAAAATAAGGTCTAAATAGACCAATATTTCATGTATTAGGGATTTTGTGAGTTTGGTGATCAAATGTGCAAGTATGCACTCTTGCTTCAGAAAATTGTCAATTTTTCCATATAATCTTTGAAGGAAAATAATTGTGTTTGAGTGGTCTTAGGTGTCTTGGACAACAAATTTGCATAATGTTTCTTATTTAGCAAAAGTTATCAATGTTAGCAATTTTTAAGACAAATGAAGGTCTTGGTAGTTAACAGGTGGTTATAGGTTGGTATTTAACAAGTGGTTATTGGTTTGACCTTCAAAACATTTTGAAAATCTTGAAAATAACTGATTACAATCAACTAGGTTCCTCAAAACATCAACCAATGATTATGTCATTCACAAGTTGTCTTAAATCTTCCATAATGGCACCATTGTTTACAAATACAAAATATAATTCTTAAGGCACAACCAAACCATTATTTTCTGAATAAATATTTTTTTTAGTTAGTACAAAAAACATGAAAGCTTTTAGAAGTCTGCCCTTACACACAAACTCAGTTCCTTTGTTGACTTTCCACATTACTAGTAGCCAAGCATCTGCAAACTATCACATGTATCTCCAAAACAATGCACACACTTCAGACTATGATACTCATTTTGGAAACCCATTTCTCTCATACAAAACATATTACAAGATGGATATTAAGTCCTTCAGAGCAAATGCTTGTAAACTAGTTATTTCAATCTGAGAATAAGCCTAACTAAGCCTTAGTGCAAACAAGGGTTATTGGTTTTTCTACCCCCAACACCAAACCCTCATAATAAATAAATCAAATACCTTTCATTTGACCTGACCAAGCTTATAATTCCATTATAAGTTCATTTCCAAACACATTTCCATAAACCCTAAGCTCTAAGCTTCACAATTCCCTATTTTACCAGTTTGAACACAGTTTTATAGTCAAGAAAAAATATTTTATTCACACCTTAGTCCTAACCATATGATTGGTAACCTTTGAAATATGAAATTACATTCCACAAGGATTTTTTACACCAAAATTGAGAAATTTCACCAAGTAGAATGGGAGAAACACAATTTCTCAAGTTCATTGTTTACCCTAATAGAGGGTTTGACAGTTTTAGAGAAAAATTGCAATATCTGACTCAAACGTTAAGAAAAATGCATAATTTTTTTTTTTATGTGGGAGGTTATTAAGTGTGAAAACACTTAAAAACATCCAACCAATCATTCCTTCCTGTACAAATTCGTACAAGAGCCTGAAATAGTGTGCTTATTCATTAAAAATTAGATATTCAATCACCCACAACTTTCTAAACGTAAATGAGGCCTTATAAAGGCATTATATACATGTATTATCAACTTCCAAGTGCCTCCAAGAAAAAATAATCCCATATGACCTTTCACCTTCCCTATTTCACAGGTTTTGTAACTTTTCACAATTTTGTATTTGTGGAACTTTTGCAAATAGTGACAACTTTACAAAATACACATAGGACTTAAAAATTAAACCTTCTAATGATTCCCATAAAAATGTCTTTAATTACCCTCTTACAACATGGAGATACCCAAAATTGAATCAAATTTCAAAATGGAAGCATAGATTGTCAACATGCTCCTGCACCACAAACTTATCAAGTACTCACAATGCCACTACACTCATTATGATTGTAACTTACATGATATTTATCTTATTTACCTTCAAACTCAAATCCCCCAACGTATCTAACTATTTTTGTAACTTATTAACTAACTTATCTCTTCACAACTTTTTCAAAAAATGCATTTTTTTGCAAATATCCATGCTTCCATTTTGAGCCTATCTTGCAATCATGGCATGCCACGTTACCACTTTTCTTTAAGGAATTCTGGATTAAAAAAAATCATGTCACATTTGTCTATGCTAGGATAAATTTTGTACATGATGATTGTAAGTATTATTTCAATGAATCCTTGAATGACATATATTTTTAAATTAACTTGAATGGATACATTTTTTAGGAACTAATATTTGTCTCATTACCATGGTACAGATAAAATTATCCGCCATGCCAAAGAAAAATACAAAGAGGAAACTAACAGACAAATAGAATGAAAAACTCAAAGAAAAGGAGAGAGTTCGAGTTGCGGCATATTGTGACAAGAAGAAATTGGAAACGATTGACGAAAACAAGCCAATTGAAGAGGAATCTCAGCCGTCAAAAAGAGAATGGGAATTGGTAGCACAAAAGGAACGAATGTGAAAGCATCATCATAAGACAGATTCAGATACCATAGTTAGAGACACACCCTCTATGACAAGTGAATATGAAGGGACACCATTAAGCACAAGCGAATATGGAGGGACACCATCTAGCACAAGTGAATATGGACGAAAACCATCTACTGCAAGTGAATATGGAGGGACACCATCTACCTCAAGTGAATACTATTGGACACCATCCAACACATTTCAAGTTGAGAGTACATAGTCACTTGGATTTGACGAAGACGGTATGCCACCATCCCCATGTGAACCTCAAGGTATGTATTCTTCTCCACCCTCGATCGAAGGTACGCAATCTAGCCCACCTCAATTAAATATTGATGAAATTCCTAATGTTAGAGATGTATGTACCTAGGAGAACACCACCTAGAATTTTGCGTAGAAAGCCAAAGTATTTGATTAATATTGATGATGAGGTTTTGTAGCACATGGAAATTAATATTTTAACATGCACTTGTAGAAGATATGCTGATAGGATTTGGGAATGATTCTTTGGAAGGCTAAACGAGACTACAAGATGTCAATTATTTGTTGAAATGACGCGGTGTGTAAAGTATAGGAACATCATGAAGACTCTTGGGTTGAGAACATCAAATGCATCAAGTGAAGACACTGTTGTGAAGAATCTAATGGATGCTTATGAAAGTGTGGATAAGACCTCATGCTCAAAGGATAGTAATGTCACCCAAAATGTCATTACATCAAATTTGGTAAGCTATCAAACAAAGAGAGCTTGTCTCATTAGAAAGACGAGTGAACAAACAAGAATTAGTAGAATTTTTTTATCAAGAGCCATTCAAAGGCGGCAAATAATTGAGGGAAATGATTCAAATGAATTATGGGCATTCTCACGGAGATTGTCATGAAAAGATAAAGAAGTTGTCGAAGCCTTGAGAACACTAATTGAAGAGTATTGGAATAATAACACAAGGTCATCTTTGAATCAAAGGGATGTGGTAAGAAGGACAATCGGTAGTCAGAATTGTGAGCCACATCCAAAGCATTTTTTGGATATGACTCAAACCAAATTTTTTCAAAAAATTGAAAATGATTATCCTCAAATTAGTATTTCTCAAAGATATTTTTAAATTCTTAAACCTTTTTATGTCAAGATAATTCACACACGCACTACTTGTTGTTGTAGACTACATATTGAATTTTCTAACCATTATGATTTTTATCATTCTATATGTGTAGATTTTCATACTAATGATGTTTTGGAAGATTGTGGCATAGAAGCCCCATCAAAATATTCAAGATCTAGTTCTTATCAAAAAAATTATGTGAAATAGAGGATGGCTAGATATTTTACAAGACAACATGCTTAGATGGTTCATGCGATCGTTGCGGTGGCTTCTAGCATATGCCAGTATGTCCACATATGGAAAGCACAGATGAGGTGGGACATAAAATAGTAGAGTTCGGGAAGTATAAAATAGTGGTGTATGTTACAAAAGATGGGTCTCAAGCAAAAATGTGCGATTTGTTTATTGAGAAGATTCCAGTGTACTAGTTTATGTCTATGTTTTGTGACAATATATTGTCTGAGTATGCAACGCATACCCATAGAGCTTGATGGTTGGACACACAATTCAATCTATGCAAGGACACCTTTCCAGTTTGAAGCATAGTATCAGTGGTTGACTTTGTGTGGAACGACACTCTACAGTCACAATGTGAGGTACGGTCACAGTATTACAACTACACATAGGTTTTGATATTTGTGCACATAGCATTCATTCATGCATCTGATAGTACAGATCACCAAAGGAAGGTATTGAGGGAGTACCACTTTTACATTAGTGATGATTGCACACATTCTCTAGAGTTCGTGCAAGGTTTCTTCTAGATGTTCTATAGTGGTTTCTCTTAGAGGGGCATAAAATACAACCGCCGTATAATATGGTCTGATAACTATGCAACACAGTTCAAGAACTCGTGCATGTTCCATTGGTTGTGTAGGATGCATGTCATTACAAGTGTTCAATGTATATGGAACTTTTATGAGGGTGGACATGGAAAGGGGGAGAATTATGGTGTAGGAGCATGTGTGAAAAGAGCATTAGCATGAGAAGAGTTAAATTATAAAGATAGTGCAAAGTTGACAGATACAAAATCAATTGTCGAGTGGTGTAATGCTTCGATGGGTCTAGGTAATGAAGGTACGTCTTCAGTTCATAGATTTTTTTTGGTTTATGGATAATACTAACATTGCACCATATGAATGTTGTTGGATAGTAATAGGATCGCGTGAGGTACACTCTTTCATTAACTCAAATACAGGTTCATGGAGTATCGATACACAAAAGATGGCATGATTTTGAGTCAGGGAGTGAGTTGCAAATGGTTGACAAGCTATCTTAGCCCACTTCACACATATCACCCTCCAATGACATTGTAACTGGAATAGATGGAATCAATGGTCAACTTTGACCACGTATCAGATCTAGTTCAACCGGGTGATATATCTACTTGCTTTGTTGTTGAAATTCCATATCGTTATCTTAATTTGTACTGTATTCATAATGTTGGCAAATTTCAAGATATTTTCTACACATATATGTGCAGGGCATGCTTATGCAATTATTGCAGATGAAGACAATGAAGAGGGAACACACTATTGCTTGTGTCATTGTGTTGAGGCCAAAAATAAATTGGAGGCCCTAGTTATAGATGGAGAAAACATTGAATACCCTACAGGCTCAATTGTGGCTACTGGAACATGGCTTAGAAGGTACCCACATTTGAGTGTTAAACATTGGCTATTTTAGGACTTTGACATGCATCATAAGATTCTTCATTACTCAAACCTTGTCATGGAATCCAATGTTTTTTTGACCAAATATGGGGGTAGACCTTTGAATAAGACCTTGTGGAAGGTCCGTGAGTCTGACCATGAGGCAATACTTCAAATAATAAAGAGTAGAGCAAACCCGGATGGTTTGTTGGATTAATTTGTAAGTATATGCACATTGGTTCTTATTAATTTATACTTGTATGCACATTAATTTGTTTAATTCCAATGCTACCATCTTATTTTATTTTGTGTATTTTTAAGTAACATACTAAACAGTGATTGGTGTCCCCTTACAAAAAATGTAGATATATGAGCCATCCAAGGGAGTGTTAGCCAAAAAAGCAATGTAACACCCTTATTTTGATGATCTTAACAAATCGCAATCATAATTTTAAGCCATTAGAAAAGTGTGTACAAAACTTGGTGAGGGAATTTCAAGTTATTCATTTGAAGTTAACCTTATCATGAGAAGCTATGATGTAGACATTATAAGAGCATCTAAAATTTCAACTTACTCTATTCATGAGAGGTGTTGTGTGCAATAGGTATGTTGGAATTCCCAATGAATATGTATGATCAGGAGTGACTAAGTTGTGAGACCTACATGCCTATTTGTAAGTGCCTTCCATCTATTTTTATTTCATTTCCATTTTGGATGCTCTTTCTTTTTCTCTTTTACTTTGCATATTTGTAAGTAAAATATTAAAAATTGATTGATCTCTCATTGCAGAAAATGTTGATTTATGATCCATCAAAGAAAATCTTAGCCCAAAACGCAATGCAACATCCTTATTTTGATGATCTTGACAAATCTCAATTTTGATTTCAAGCCATTATAAATGATCATGTGAAGCTTAGCGAGGGAATCTCAAGTTACTCAATTGAAGTTAACCTCATAATGTGCACCTATGATGTTGACATTTAAAGAGAATATGGAATGTATGAGTGACTTTGTAAAAGATCTGTGAGAATGCACTGCGTAAGAAATTATAATGAGATTTACTTACATAATGAGATTTACTCAAAAATTGTAATTTTGGAGTTCATGATTGGTGCAGTAGCGCCTTGTTCTGTAAATGCCTTCAATAGGAAAATTTGCAAAATTTGAATTTTGAAATGTAAACAATGTGAAAAAGGTCATGTAAAGGTCATATGTAATGTATTCAAAGTCTCAAAGAGGTCATTAGGTGATTAGAGAAGTGATATAAATAATCTAAGGTCGAATTAGGATGCTTTAGGTGTGTGTGTTTATTTGTGCAGGGGAATTCCAAAAACAAAGGTGGAGTTGCTACTAAAGGGTATTATGATGAATTTTCAAGTAAAAAGAGTGGATCCAAGTGGTGTTTTTAGGAAATATTCTTAAATGAATTCACAAAAAATGACTGATCTAGATAGCTATTATTGAGTTATAACACATACTTCAAAATTGACAGTGACTATCTTGGAAAATGTGCATCAAAAATGACCACCTTCGTTGTCCTCAATAGGCTAATTAGGCCTAATTTCCAAAGGAACATACATTTAAACATTCAAAAACCCCATTAACTTGTTGGAGCAATAATTATCATGTATCCAAACCCTCAGATCCACAATTTGTCTCAGGAAAAACTCACTCCACCATGCCAAACCAAAACCCTTATTTTATGCTAGTATAAGGAGGGTTTATTGAAAGGAATGGTTCCACAACTTACCAGAACATGCCACCACCTCAAACCTTCTTAAAATAACCTAAAAAAACTAAAAATTCAATCACCCAACCTCTACATGGAATATTTTATCAAACCCTAGGGTGAAACCTCATTTTTCATGCCCTTTTCCATCAAAATCTGCAGGGGTGGAAAGACAAACCCCAATCATGATTTCAAGCCATTAGAAAAGTGTGTGCAAAGCTTGGTGAGGGAATTTCAAGTTATTCATTTGAATTTAACCTTATCATGAGTAGCTATGATGTACACATTATAAGAGCATCTAAAATTTCAACTTACTCTATTCATGAGAGGTGTTGTGTGAAATAGGTATGTTGGAATTCCTAGTGAAGATGTATGACTAGGAGTGACTAAGTTGTGAGACCTTCATGCCTATCTATAAGTTCCTTCCATATATTTTTATTTAATTTCCATTTTGGATTCTCTTTCTTTTTCTCTTTTACTTTTCATATTTGTAAGTAAACTACTAAAAATTGATTGATCTCTCGTTGCAGAAAATGCTGATTTATGAGCCATCAAAGAGAATCTTAGCCAAAAATGAAATGCAACATCCTTATTTTTTTTATCTTGACAAATCTCAATTTTTATTTCAAGCAATTATAAAAGAGTGTGTGAAGCTTATCGAGGGAATCTCAAGTTACTCAATTGAAGTTAACCTCATAATGAGCACCTATGATGTAGACATTTAAGGAGAATCTTGAATGTATGAGTGACATTGTAAAAGATTTGTGAGAATGAAGTACCTAAGGAATTTTAATGAGATCTACTTACATAATGGTATTTACTCAAATATTGTAATTTTGGAGTTCATGTTTGGTGCAGTAGCACCTTGTTCTGTAAATGCCTTCAATAGGGAAATTTACAAAATTTGAATTTTGAAATGTAAAAAATTTGAAAAAGGTCATGTAAAGGTCATATTTAATGTATTCAAACTCTCAAAGAGGTCATTAGGTGATTAGAGAAGTGATATAAAGTATGTAAGGTTGAATTAGGATGTTTTAGGTATGTGTGTGTTCATTTGTGCAGGGGATTTCAAGAAACAAAGGTGGAGTTGTTACGAAAGGGTTTTATGATGAATTTTCAAGTGAAAAGAGTGGCTCCAAGTGGTGTTTTGAGGAAATATTCTCAAAGTACTTCACAAAAAAATGACTGATCTAGATAGCTATTATTGAGTTACAACACATACTTCAAAATAAATAGTGACTATCTTGGAACATGTGCATCAAAAATGACCTTCTTCACTGCCCTCACTAGGCTAACTAGGCCTAATTTACAAAGGAACATACCTTTAAACATTTAAGAACCCCCTTAACTTGCTGAGGCAGCAATTATCATGTATCCAAACCCTTAGATCCACAATTTATCTCAGGACAAACTCACTCCACCATGCCAAACCAAAACCCTTATTTTATGCTAGTATAAGGAGGGTTTATTGAAAGGAATGGTTCCACACCTTACTAGAACATGCCACCACCTCAAACCTTTTTAAAATCACTTGAAAAAACAAAAAAATACAACCACCCAACCGCTACATGCAATATTTTATCAAACCCTAGGGTGAAACCTCATTTTTCATGCCCTTTTCCATCAAAATCTATAGGGGCAGAAACAAAAACCCCATAGAAATTATTCCGATTCACTTAGAAATTTTTCATCTAATCCTACAAGATTGCATTGGGCCCCTCTAGAAAAACCTCTCTCGATATTGGCTATCTCGGAGTGGTTTTCCCATGGCGGTGGATTTTCACTTGATGCAAAAAGTGTCAAATTCAAGTTGTGCAAAGTTGTAAAGTAGTGCAACTTTCACTCTCCAACTTGTGTGACCAAAAGAACTGCTTCAACACATCTGAATAGGTATTTTTATGCTAGGCATGGTGTTTTTTTGTACCGAAACATGCGGAATCATTCTAAGCTATTCCACCAGATCGATCCCTTAAGGGTCGAAAGTGCAAAATGGTTGCAAACATCAACATTTGATTACTCAAATATCGTGATACTTAGAAACTTATCGTCTGATCATATAGGATCATGTTGGAACCCTCTACAAAAACATCTCTCGGTTTTGGCTATCTAAGAGTGGTTTTCTTGTGGCAACGGATTTTCATTTGATGGAAAAAGCATCAAATGCAAGTAGTGCAAAGTTGCAAAGTGGTGCAACTTTTGTTCTACAACTTGTGTGACCAAGTAGACTCTTCCAACACATCTAAATAGGTATATTTATGCTATGCATGGTATTCTTTTGCATCGAAACACATGGAATCGCTCTAAGCTACGTTCCATCAGATTGATCCCTTAAGGGTCCAAAGTGCAAAATGGCTACAAACTTCATCATGCTATTACTTAGATACAGTGATGCTTAGAAATCTCTCATCTGATCGTACAAGATTACATTGGGCCCCTCTACAAAAATATCTCTCGATTTTGACTATCTTGTAGTGATTTTCCCATGGTGGTGAATTTTCACTTGATGGAAAAAGTGTCAAATTCAAGTTGTGCAAAGTTGCAAAGTGGTGCAACTTTCACTTTGCAACTCGTGTGACCAGGTAGAATATTCCAACGCATCTGAATAAATATTTTTATGCTAGGAATGGTCCTCTTTCACATTGAAACATGCGGAATCACTCTGAGCTATGTTCCATCGGATTGATCCCTTAAGGGTCCAAAGTGCAAAATGGCTGAAAACTTCAGCAATGTATTCATCGGATATTGTGATGCTTAGAAACTTCTCATCTGATCCTATAGGATCATGTTGGGCCCCTATACAAAAAAATCTCTTGATTTTGGCTATCTCAAAGTGGTTTTCTCATGGTGACGGATTTTCACTTGATGAAAAAAGTGTCAAATTCAAGTTGTGCAAAGTTGGAAAGTGGTGCAACTTTTGCTCTGCAACTCGTGTGACCAATCTAACTGCTCCAATGCATCCGAATAGGTATTTTTATTGTAGGAATGGTCTTGTTTCACACCGAAACACACTTAATCGCTCTGAGCTATGTTCCACCGGATCGATCCCTTGAGGGTCCAAAGTCCAAAATGGCTGCAAACTTCAACATGTTATTAATCGGATAATGTGATGCTTAGAAACTTCTCATCTAATCCTATAGGATTGCATTGGGCCCCTCTACAAAAACCTCTCTCGATTTTTTCTATTTCGGAGTTGTTTTCCTGTGGCGGTGGATTTTCACTTGATGGAAAAAGTATCAAATGCAAGCAGTACAAAGTTGCAAAGTGGTGCAACTTTCATTCTGTAACTCGTGTGACCAAATGGACTAGTCCAACATGTACAAATAGGTATATTTACACTAGGAATGGTCCTCTTTTTCACCGAAACATGCAAAATTTCTCTGAGCTATGTTCCACCGGATAGATCCCTTAAGGGTCCAAAGTGCAAAATGGCTGCAAACTTCAACATGTTATTACTCAAATACCGTGATGCTTAGAAACTTTTCATCTGATCCTATAGGATTTCATTGGGCCCCTCTACAAAAATATCTCTTAGTTTTGGCTATCTCAGGTGGTTTTCCTAGGGCGATGGATTTTCACTTGATGGAAACAGTGTCAAATTCAAGGTGTGCAAAGTTGCAAAGTGGTGCAACTTTCATTTTGAAATTTGTGTGACCAACCAAACTGCTCCAATGTGTCCTAATAGGTACGTTTACGCTAGGCATGGTCCTCTTTTTCACCCAAACATGTGGAATTGATCCGAATTTCCTTCAACCGGCTTGAACCCTTATGATGGCATGCAAAACACTGGAAAAAAGAAACGTACAAACGATGGTTGAGAAGTTTGAGTATTCCACACAAAAAGTGTATGATCATTGCTGTAGAGCACCTTGTTCCTCCATTTGATGAAGAAGGTCTGGTTCAGTGGTTTTAATGATTATTTGATGGTGAATAGGTTGGTCAATAGGTTGTTGTGGGTATTTTGAGCATGCTTTGTCTTGAATAAAGTCAATTCAGACCATTAGGTATGTTTTAGGGTGACTTTTGGGTCTAGTGATAAAAAATGTGAAAATTTAAATCTTGCACTAGAAGTTGTCTTTATAGCCTTTGAAGGAAAATTTGTGAATTTGTATCTGATTGTGAAAGAATGGAGTTTTTTCGATGTAATAAGTCCATTTCTAATCCATTTCTATGGGTTTTGAGGTCACTAGATGTACTCATTAGGTTGGAGGAGTCTAAAGTTGCAAATTTGCAAGTTGCTTAAAGCAACAAATTTGAAATGCAACGGTTACTTGTTTTGAAAGTTGGTTTTTAGTTAGTTGAGGGCATGAATTAGTTAGAGAAGGGTGTAAAACACTATGTAAAGCCTTGAGAGGCTCGAATGGAGGTTGTTGATGAACTTTTGGAGAAGATATAATAAGAATTATTCACATTGCTCTCTATTTTTTAGATTTTTGATATAAACTTGTTGATCTCATACTTGGTACGACCTCTAGCTTTCCTATACAATCCCAAGGCTGACATGGATTGAAAGAGGGCCGAGTTGGCTTTCTTTTGGTGGTGGTTTGGTGCAAAACCATAAAGGAATAGGAGAGTAGTTATCATTGAGTCAAGTAAATGTTGGAGTTTTAGTGGGCATATTTGAGAGAAGTTGTGTCAAATCACAACTTGGCTGAGCCACTCTGCATCACCAATGGTGCTTTACAATTCGAAGAGTGATTGAGAGGGTGTTTCTTTGTTAAATAGACCTATTCTAGGGTCTAGGACAACGTTGAGTCCTTTTCTTATTTGTATTATAAATTATAACTTGCTTTCTCTCGAGTCCATTTCGTATACAAGAAATAATATTGCAAAAAGTTGACATATAAATCTTTCGATAGTGAAGCATCAAGAACATATTGGAATATTTTTATGAATCATTTCATGGAATTCCAATTGTAAACGTGTTTTTCTATTTTAGATAAATTTTGTTAGCATCAATCAATTAATATTTAAGACAAATCATGAAGGACAATAATGATCAATGCTGGGGCTAACCAATTAATAATTATACACGTAAATAATTCAAGCATGAACATGTCAATAAGGGAAGCACAAGTACTCAAAAACATGTAAGCCTCAAAAATTATACACACCAATACATAGTATGCACAAATTAATACAAAGTATATGCATGAATACAAGGTATACATATGAAAACACGTAAGCCACAATGTATACATTCGAATGCACTTAAGTCACAAAGTATACATGGAATTTGTAAAGCATACACTTTAATACATGTAACACATATCTATTGAACCATCAATTTAGAATGCAAATATGGATAGGCATCGATAAAAGATATTTATATTAACCAAATAGCCATATAGGCTTACAAAAATCCCATATAGGCATACAATTTCAAATATGTCCAATAAAAAATATGTACAAAAATTCCATGTAGTCATACAACAAAGGGCTCTGGAATCAAAATTCATTGCTCTCCATGCCCTAGAAATAAATTCTTTCCCTTTCCTTTTCGATCAGATGGTGATAGGTCTGTCACTCATTTTTTCTATGCTCGAGGAGTGCTCCTACTCCTCCTCATAGGGTTTAGTTCATGGTGAAGTTTTAACTATTACAATAAGAAGTAAAGACATGAATATATATAAATTATATTATAAAAAATGATATATTTGACAAAATAATCACTTACCGCCATCTCATGATCTCTCTCTATGAGGGAAATATTCTCACACCCATGCTCAGGTGTGCTCAAGCCCTGTATAAACCATACGAATAAAAATCAAACTATGTGAATCAATAATGGTTCGCTTTTTCAATAACTAACATCTATAACAACAAATGTAAATTGAAATTTACTAATTTTCCTCATACCTCTCATGTCAGAGCCATCAAGGATTGTATAGAAGATGACACACCGATCTTCATTTCCATCATCACATTCGTAGGTGTTTTGACTTGCAACATCTGAAAATAAAACAACAAATTATTCAACGTAATCAACAATGTGCATATAAACTACAAAACTCTATTAAGTAATTGATTCACTAGTTAAAATATTTATTCTATTACCTCCGAGTAGGTTTGATTAAATCCACCACCACTGGGAAGTGTTCGATCAAAACCTCCAATATTAGTCTGTTCAACATCCTAAATCACATATTAAATTACCATTTGTAAAACAATGCTATTAACATGCAATAAATTATAATTGTTTACTAGTTACATACCCTAGCGATAGGTGTACTACAAAAATAAGTTGGTGGGGGGTCGGTGTATCCAAAATCAACACTGTGACCCTGCAATTTTATTAAAACCATAAAACATTTTTAGTTAATCTTGCATTTCAAAATCAAAATTTAATAAATTAAATTCAATGAACATGCACTAACTTTTACCTGACTATCAATGCCATATGCCTCATACAAAATTTTAGCTACCCTCTCCATCTCCATATCTACAAATGGATCTTGCATACCAGTCTTCTGAGTGTGGGTGGGGTCATATGAACAAGTAGCCCTGCAAGATTGACACACATGTGTTCGAAGGCCACCACTCGAAGACTCCCCTAGATGGCATTGTAGAATAAGGCTAGTATGATAGATGACACTCTGGGTCAAAGTGTTGATCACCTGGAATGTCTCTACATCAGCACTTTCCTTCATGATAGAAGGCATAACAATGTGCTGATGAGGTGGCCTAGCAAGAGCTCGTCTACCTTGCCATGTAGGATCCGGTTGTGCACTGGGTCTATCCTGAGTTGACCTCCCACCTCTCCCTTGGAAATCCCTCATATCAAAATAATTTGGGATTTTTTTCAATATGAACTCACTGTATAGTTTCCTAAGAAAATATTGTGGGACCTCGCAATTGTTGCACGATGGGTAATCGAAGATGAACCACCTATCATAAAACTGGTCCCTAATCTATTGTTGGTGGCAACAATGGATAGGAAACCTATTCGCATTGAGGGTAAGATTTTGATTTGTGTGTGGCTCGATGAATAATGAGCACAAATCACCTTTTGTAATTTTTAAATCTTTACATTTTTGTATGATAGTTTATTTGCATAATAATGCCTAGCCACCTGCCTCCTATCTCGCCATCTAGTTATTTTTTTTCTAATTGAATCTACATATTTTAAAATATATTTCAATGAATTTTCTAGGGTCATTCTTTCTACAGTTGAACCATGTGGATCACTCAACCTATTGATCAAATCCTCAATTTTTTTTTTGTTGTTCTCAATTTCACTCACTAAATTTTGTTGAGTGTTAGGAGAGGCTTGAGTGATTGGTGGAGGACATTGTTGTTGTGGTTGATTTTGATCTTGAGGATTTGGTTGGTCTTCCTATTGAGGATCTTGAGGGTTTGTAGGTTGATTTTCATCTCCTAAAAATTCAAATAAATATATATAAAATTCAACTTAAAACTAACTAATTCAACCTAAAACTAACTAATTCAAAACAAAAACCATAGAATCCTTACCTCTCACACCTCCTCCTCGTCGTGGCACCATTGCTGCAAAGAAATATCAATTCTTGGTGAAGAATTTTTTTGAATTTCTCCTCCTATAACGTGAGCACAAAAATATAGGGGTTTTGGCTGTAGCTACAAGAAAAAAATAGTCAAAATGACAATGACAGGTTTTCACTGTTTTTTTTTCTTTTAACAAGCAATAGCGTGAGAGCATTATAATGCAATCGCGTTATTGGTTTGTTGTTGCTAAGCCTCAGGCTCGGCATAACAAGCCATAACATGAGCACGTTATAACATGCTCGCATTATGGTTTTTCAAAAGATTTTTTGAAAGGTGTCCACGAAATGGCTACCCATTTCCATGCACCCGCCCCATAATGATATGCAAACATTAAAGTAAATGACCTAAGAAAGCTTATGAAAAAAAAAAAACAAGGAAATGAATGGTTTGCACCTGGAGGCTAAAAAGGGATGACATGAAGGTCTGGAAACCAAGAAAATCATATTCAGAAGTTCACCGAGACACTTGTTCCAATCTAGGTGACTTAGTCCCAGATCTGGAAAAATTGGTCAAGAGCTTGTTTCAGACAAAATGGTACTCAAATCTACAGAAAACCATTTTTAGTCCTGGCAGTGGGACTAAGTCACAACTAATGGTGACTTAGTCCACTTCAAGGTTTCAAGAAATCTTAAGGTGCACTTTGTAGCCCTTGATCTTCTCTTTTGCTCCTGACAAGTTTTCGGGTCCGAAACTGAAGAATCTGGTCTGCAAGTGTTCTCCAAGCCTCTTTTAGGGTTTTGACCACCTTTAAGAGTTTTGAATTTTTTTGAAGACTTTTCCACCTTTTTTCATTGCCAAATTTGCACACTAGACCTGCAAATCACACAAAGAGGGAAAAAATTGTTGATTGTTAGGGATTAGGGGTTTTCCTTGGTCAAACCCCTTTTGAGTAATTAAACCAAATGAAGATATAAATGCAATGAAGCATGAAACAAATAATCTATTACCTTTCCATGGAGATAGATCTTGAATTGTTGCAACAATTAGCCCTTGAATGCTTCAGAATAATGTCTTGATAAATTAGAATATTCATTTGAACCCTAGCTTGCTTGAGAAGAGTGAGAGATGAGTGATTGAGAAGATTCATTGCATGAATGGAATATCATTGAATGATTAGGGTTCAAAATGAGGGGAAAAACCTTATTTATACATGTTATGCCCTAATTCTCTGAAAATAACACATGATAGGATGACCTTAGGGTTTAAGAGACAGAACCCTACAAGAATTTTGAATTAAATTTGACTTTCAAGCCACATGAGACTAAGTCACCCAAGGTGGCAACTTAGTCCATCTAGAAAATTTTTAATGGTTGTTGAAGGCTAAAATGTTATTAACAATGTTTTCCAGGATTGTCTTCTGAAACAAACTAAACTAGGACCTATAAGTGCATTAAGGGGCCAATTTAACATAAGAAAGGGTTGAATTTATTGATGACAAGCCTAGGAAAGTGTGAGAGTTTGTTTCAATGCTTTACGACACTTTAAAATAAGGCTTGGAAAGGGGTAAAAAGGGATCCAAAATCCATAGGAAAGCATCCAAATGAGTGAAAATTTTCAAGGCTACACTTTTTGGTGACACATTTATCCCCCACTTTAGTGAGAGGATGAACTTACTTCAAACTCACACTAAAGTAGCCTAATGGAGATGGTGAAGAATGAAAAAGATGAAGAAAGTGGTCAAGCCCCCAGGGTTCAAGATTCTAAGTCAAATTGACATACATGTAAGAAGACACATTCAAGGGTGAATGATATGAATCAAAAAAAGATACATTGTCATGCAATAACAAGAACTAAAGAAAGAAGGAGTAAAAGTAAAAAGTTGGATCAAGCTTCGATTGTTTGTCCAACTAGTTGTGGATCAAATATAGGTTGTTTGTCCAAGAAAGAGATGTGCTCACTCCGTGGCGATGAGACTCTTGGTTTTCCATTGGGTGAGAAGGCCCAAGAAGGTGAGAAACATACACTTGACTGGTATTGTGAACCCCAATCCTAGACCTACACAAACATAGAAAAAAACACATAATTAGATTCATATGCAAGTAAGAACAAGGATTCCCCATGAAATTCATTTACAATTCTCAAGAATAGGAAAGAAAAAAGAACAAAACATGGAAAGCAATTGAAATCCTAATTAAGTATGTAAATCCTCAATCCCATGGGGGAATTGGTGCCAATTATGTGTAGAAATTGGCCCTTTCCCAACTCCTTTGTAATCTTGATGATGAAGAAAAATATGAATCCTTGAAAAAAATCTAGAATAACCTAGCTATGATAATGGAAAATGGTCATGGATATGGATGAAATTTCTCTAAATATGATGATAATAACTTTTCTCTTAATTTTGTGGATGAAAAATGAGAAGGAAAGCCTGTTATTTATAGATGCGATTGAGAGAAGAAGAGGAAAAATGAACGAATGTGATATCATTCAACATCGAATTGAAAAGTTCCACTTATCAAGATGTGAATGGAGGAAGGTTGTGCACATTTTGATGAATGAGCCAATAAATGATATTAGGTGGAATTTCAAATCTATGAAATGACATGTAAGGGGGAAAACATAATGAAATAAATGTCACTTGGCTCAATGCACAAGGACATGTAAGAGGAATGAATGTCTTGTTGGAAGGACAAATCCACTTGGAAGGATTTTAAAACTTTGAGGAATATTCCCATAAATATCCCATGTTGAGAGAAAATAGAGATTTAATAAAACAATTAAATGTGTTTTCATGTGCGAGTGGAAAAATCTAGAGAATTTAGGAGATTGAGATTAAATTAATCAAGATTTAATTAATTTAATGAGAGATTAGTTGATTTTACAATTTTGACTTAGATTTGAGGATTTATTTAAATCAAGATTGAGAGGAAAGTGATTTAGACTTTAATTAAATAAAGATTTTGATTTATTTAACTAAAAGGGATGATGTTAGATTAAATTAAATAAGGTTTAATTTATTCAATTTAATAGGATGACCTTAGAGATTTAATGAATTATTTCATTAAATAGACACATAGGGTTAATTAAATAAAATTGATTAATTTAATCAACAAGGAAGAATGGCTTAATAAGATTAATAATGATTGATTCAATTAATGGATGGAAGGTGATGACAAGCTGAGAAGATGATTTAGGATGAAACGATGTTAGTAATTAGGATCAAGTGTGTCAGTATATTTTCCATGTCTACATTTTCCCCCTCTTTGAAGCAATGCACTTGTTGTGTTAGTTCAAAGAATAAATTGTTGTGATCAATATTCAAAAATTTCTTTATTTTCTGAATGCCCCACTGCTACCTCAGTGAGAAGGATTATGCTAGTATACTGCCCCCTTGAGAGATCGAGCAAAAATATTTGATTTTCTAATCAAGATCATGATAAAATGCAAGAGGAGTGGTTCTATTGATCAGAGGACAAAAGATAATTCTTTATAAATATTAGATATTTGATGTAGACAATTTTGATGATGTATAGACAGTCATCGGCCATGGGTAGCCTCATGTATATTTTGATACAAGAAACCAACTTTAGATAGAAATGTTAGTAAAGCTAGAAGAATAAGAAGAATAAGATGATGAAAGGAGGATCCACTAAGACTTATGTTATTAATGATGATGATGATGATGTATTTCTTACCAGGAGTTGGGATTTTAAAAGGGCCAATTAATTTATGTTTGATAATATACATAGGTATGATGCATCAAGGTATAAAGAACCAGGATGGCCTTGTACCTAGTGTGATGGACTTTCACTCGATAATCAGATAGGAGTATTCATGTTCACACTTGACATACAAAACCTTATTCATGATGTAGTTCATATATTCTAAACATCTTGGGCTAAAACATAGAAAAAAAAGCCTTCCTATGTGGTCAACAAGATACCTAAAACACCTTCCCTACAAACCAAACAAAGCACGCATAACCAAGATATTTTACAAGAATATCCAACAAGCACATCAAATAAAAAGATAATGATCATTGCCCCATTCCTTTCTCTCTATTTTTTTTTTATTAGGCATCATCAAGAGGTCATTAGAATGAGTACAGAAAAAGATAAGTCAAAAAATACCAAGATAAAGTAAACAAACAAGCTAATGTTCTTCATACCGCTAGCCTAGACAAAATTGCGGTGATGCCTGATGTTGATGTCCATTGTAGGAAGGATGCATCCTAGGAAATGTTGTTATTAGGTGATGATGATATTGATTGGATGATACACTATTGGTACTCTAAGTTGATTAACTTGGTGACTTACTAACCTAGACTTTAGACTTTTGATGATTAGGTGTTCACTTTTGAACTTGCTAGATTTGCTTCTGACTAACTTACCAAAGGGTGAAGATGATGATTGATTTATTATGAGTGATGATTATTGTGGGTGAAAGAAAGATGAGACTGATGCACCATTTTGGGTTTTTTAAAATATTTGGATGTTTTTGTTGTTTTGAAATGTTTTGAGGCTATTTTGATTTCATGTTTTTCAAAAAAAATCATTTTTTTGAGATTTTATGAATAGTATTGGATTTTTTGTTTTTTGAATGTTTTTGTGTTTTTGTGTCTCGGGGCTGATCAAAAGATTATCCTTGCCTATGTTATACACATAGATACCACATAGTTTGACTGACACAAACCTGATTATTGATGAGATGGATGGGCAAACAAATTGTCCTTTCATTGCGACAGACGCCTAAAGGATTGACCTAAAATTTCTCGGGGAATGATCAAAGATAAACCTTGCCTATGTTCAAGCTTAGAGATGATAGAGTTTGACAAGATGACTCTATTTTTTTATTTTTGAATGATTTGGATGTTTTTTTTATTTTTTTATTTTTTTATGTTTTTGAATTTTCGCATGATTTTGACGATTTGGATATAGATATGATATCAGTGCTCTGTTTGGGATTTTGTTGGAAACCAAGCTAAGGTTGATTGATCAAATTAATGGAATGATGATGATAACAACAATGCAAGGATAGTGTTAAGCAACATGAGCATTGAGAAGGATATCCCGAGATGATGATGGATTGATTGGATTTTGATTGATCAGGATTGATGATGATAAGATTGTTGAGGATACACAAAAATGCAAGGATAGTATTAAGAAACACAAGGATTGGGAAGGATATCTCGAAATAATGACAGATTGATTGGATTTGATTAATCAGGATTTTGAAGCTTGATTTGGAACAAAACTGTTTTGATGATTTGATGTGACGCTGAAGTGCAAGTTAGATGGAACTGATATTTCAATTGATGTTCGATGAAATCTAAAGTTTGATAAAGAACATCTTCTCGTCAAAATGTGTCATGGACTAGTGATTTAGTTTTTTTCTAACAAGTGCTTGACCAATTTGATTTCACATTTTCCAATGTTTTTATCACCACATAAGTTGGAGGATATAGATCAAGATTTATTCTTGAAGCAAGATGTAAATATTTGCCCCCAATGTCTAGGAATGTATGGAATGCCATGGGTGAATGCTTGGGTAGGTGGATGGATGGATGGATATGGTAAGCATGCAAAGGATTCCAAGGATTATCTTGTGATAAGATAAGGCGTTTGAACATAGGATCCTCATTCGGATAGTACTTCATGGCTCAAATAATGTTGGATAAGATCAATAAAAATGACCCATGTCAAGATGTCTACCATAAACAAGTGTAAAGTGTGTAGCAAAATTTGTCAAGATCAAGATAATTTGGAAGATGGATGCAAATGGATGAAAATGGTTGGATAAATGGTTCATGGATGAATGGATTTATTATGGATAAGATGGAGGGAATGGATTTACTATGGATGGGATGAGATGCTTCCAACTGAACTGGTGCACACAGATGCTTGATTCTACACATGATGCTTGTTTGCTAAGTTTTCATCATGGTACCTTTCCAAAGTGCCACTGAAGTGGTTTTCAATAGATCACAATTTTTCTCTTTACTATTTTCAATCCTTTTTCTATTTATTTTTTTAATTTTTTTACTTTTTGGATTTTTGTTTCTTTTTTTTTTTTGATTTTTTGCTGAAATATTTTAAGCTCATGCTGAACCACCTAGTGGTATTGATGTAGATTATTTTATCATAATGTTCCATCGATATCCTTCTTGGAGAATTTGATTTTCCAAGATACACACACTTGAATACAATATTAGAGAATTTTATTTTGCTTTGCTGATACCGGAGTTAACTCTATCTTTGTGCGCACATCACGATAGAGTGCCTTTTGAATCCTTATGATGAAGGGTTGTTGCCAGCACATGGTCAATGTGAGAATTGGATATCATGTGTGGAGTGGTGGATGGTGTTATGTGTTTAGGAATAAGAGATGGATTGGTTGACAGTTTGGAATCTTTGACTCACCAAACTTGGGAAGATGAGCAATGATGAGTGGATATGAAAGTGTGCCTTGAATTAGGACCAACTGCTTGATATACTTTATATGTTCCTTGAGAAACCTGTGTTTTCCTTTTTGGACATCTTTGATGGATACCTTTCCCTTTTTTAGTTTTCCCCATAGTTTCTTTGACTGATGGAGTTTGATAGGGATAATCTTTCTTCGTATTTTTTGGTATCCACTTGTATTTGATTTGTCCATTATGCTTCTCCACTTCTTTTTCCTTGATAAAATTCTTCATGCTTTGATTCAAATGTTGGTCCCAATTTGTAGATGGGGTGATGGGTGGATGAAGATTCATGATGTGGTTGGTTGCAGTATTGGCATTAGTTTCATCATAAAGATTCTTCGTGCTCCCTATGTTGATGTTTGCTTGAGATGAAGTTGCTCTAGTCATTTATCAAAGAATTCTTGCTAAACAAGAACTCTCGAAACAAGCAAAATCAAAGCATGATGTTATTTCAATTTTTTGCTCTACTCACTCTAGAATATCATGTTTGGTCTGACCTATTTCTTTGAGTGGATAATGTTGGATATCTTCATACATGATGTCCTCCATCTCAATTTGGGATAAATTTGATCCTAATGTTGATAGCTTAGTTTGACTGTAGGGATCAATAACTTGCTCCTTTTGTGTAATAATGTTAGGATTAAAAGAATCATATTTTGAATGAAGATCATCTATGTTTCCATCCAAAGAAAGCATCTCATAGGTAGATGGAGGAGTATGTGCTATATGGATATGATCATTATTTGTGACATCTTATATAGATAGGAAAGTTTCCATTACCTCATTGTAATATCTTGGAGATATGAATTCTTGATCTCTATTAATGTTGGACTTTCTTTCAAAATGCTTTGGATCAAGTTCTTGCCATGGGTCGATTTCACAGGATGGATTGCTTACAAAGGGTTCTTGGGTATCGTACTTAGGCATGGGAAGTGGCTTAATATCCTCCTAATATTTGAGTGGACTTGGATCAAATGTTGAGTTGAGGATTTCTTCAATATCTGCAACCATGAGGACAAAGGATGTCAATATGTCTTGGAAAGGACCATTGCTAGCCTCTAGTGAAAGATATCGATCATGATTTGGGGTAAAATCTTGAGGTATGCCCTCTAACTCATTAGGTGATGTAGAGACAATTTCAACATGATTATTGGTGGAAGGATCACCAATTATAGGATCAAATAATGTTAACACTCCTTTGAATATATCATTGTTGGATATTGTTGAGGGGTATTTATCATGATCAAAGAGTGACTCTTGATGTACATTGATTTGATCATTGGATAAGGTGGAAACATATTCAAGGTGCTTGTTGATGGATAGATCTTGATCATTGTTTTCAACAACTGTGGGGAGACTATCAATGTTTTCAACCTATAAGATCAAATGATGTAATTTTTTCTTGAATTAGATCATTGTTGGGTATCTCTGGTGGGTTTTGATCATGATTGAAAAGTGACTCTTGATATATGTTGATTTGATTGTCTGAGGAGATGGAAACATCTTCAAGGTGCCCATTGATGGGTAGTTGTGATTGATCTTCAAGATGGGGTGATTGGGTTTGTTGTTGATGTTGTTGATATCCAACCTCTTGATATGGTTGTGGAGACAACTCAATGCTTTGATAAAATGGTTCAACCAATGGAAGAGTGCATTGATTTTAAGGTGGAGATGTCTCTTGGTGATATGAATCAATAATATTTTTGAGTGTAGATTTTTCTTTTCATAAGATTTGACATTGACATTGTTGATATCGTTGATTTGATTGTTGACCAAGCATGTATACTTGTAGTGTTTGCATGGAATCATGGACAGATTGATCTTGAACAATGTTTTTATTTGGTATCATGTTTAGATTTGGAATGATTGGTTGATATTGAACATTGTTGTGATTGGGAAACACATTGCTTGGATTTAGGTAACTTTGATTTTGCATGGGGTTACCTTGACTTGGATCAATACTTGGAGTTATCAATATACTGCTGGCATTTTGAACAACATTGGTGGGATTTTCAAACATATTTATCCAAAATTTCACCAAGTGTGTATTGGATATGTTTATGTTTGGTAAGAGTAGATTTGGTATAGTCACACTTGGCATGTACAAATTTGGCGGTATAATGTTGTTTAGAGGATTCATGCCTTGATTGTTTGGTTGATAGATTTGTAAGTTTTGGCTTTGATTCAAATCTACCATAGGAAAAGGTGTTCCAAAATTCAGATTGGGAAAACTCATATTTGGCATATCATTGAGGTTTGGAGGAGATAAAGATCCCATGTATGGATTGTACAAATGTGAGTATTGGCTTCGATAGTTTGGTTGACTTATATTACTGATGATGTTTGAATCAAGCTTATATTCCATATTTTCTTATGTTTTGACCTTGTTGACCTCTAAGGAATTTAGGACCAATGATGGGATGAAAGATGAAAAGGTGAGTTACATGGGTGTTTGAACTTTTAGGATATTGAAGGAATACTAGACTTTAGGATTTTTTGGATTTTTTTATTTGGATTGGATTTGATTTGGATAATGGACTTATAAAACCCAAGATGTTGGATGTTATCTGGGAATAAAATTGTCCACAAGGATGATAATTTAACTAGGTGTATGAGGAAGGATTCATCCACACACACTTAGCCAAACAAGGTGATTTTGATGTAGATTTGAAGGATCTTACCCAAAGTCTAGTATGAATGTTTTTTCCTATGGTTCCAAAAGTTGTTTGTGAGATGGAGATGATAAATGTTTGGAGGGATGAACAGGATGATTTTATCCTAGATAGACCTAAGAGGATTTTTTTTACAAGACAAAGGTAGTGAATAACATGCTTTTCCCTAAGAGTAGTTCAAACCAAAAGACCAACATTTGCATGGAAAACCATATGACCCAAAAGATACCAAGCACATGTGTGGGGTTCAATTGATTTAATCTTGCTTAGATTGATTCTTTTTACCAAAAACACTTTCTTGATTAGGTCTTCAAACTAAATGTCTATGTTTCAATTTCTTCTCATTCCACAAGTTCCATTATGTGGAAATCAAGGAAATCAAGGCAATAGTCTGTAATGTTGACTTTAATGAGAGAAAATTAAGATGTAAATCCAAATACATAGAAACCTCTAAGGATAAAATCCCTAGGGAAAGCAACAACACTTGGATTTTGTCGAAGGTATTTTCCCCTCCTAAAGGATTTGAAATTTGAAGATTTTTAGTGTTGAATGTTTGTTTTCAAATGTTTTGAGACCCAAGAAAAGTGTTTTTGATTCCAAGATCATGCACAATCGTAGGATGAAAAGAAAATATTTGTTGGGATCCCACTTGGATAAATCTATCTGTGCATATTCAGTGTGGATGATTAGATGCTTGACCACATAGGCTCCTCCTTACAGTGCACTTGCTTCTCAGGTCAGCCAAGCATCAGTACCCATGAAACTCCCATGGCATACTTTTCATCTCTACAACAGAACTGCATGTTACGTGGGACGACTTCAATGGACATGACCTTTTTCACCAACAAATGGAAAGGATTTTGGCCTTTGCTAAACAAGGGGTTTTAATGTCGGCATTATGTTTGTGGGGTACCATCCATGTGGTGAGAGACCATTGTTTCCCTTCTCGTCAGAATAATCCTCGTGATTCTTGAACTTTCCTCGAGAATCCACACTTATATACCAATTGGAAGTTGCTTGACTTTAGCGTGTTCCCGGTTGGGTCATTCCCTGGGGTGATTAATTTTTCCCACCAGGTAGGCCCTCTAAGATAAAAAAAAAGAAGAGAGAAAGCATATCCCGTAGTTCAATCAACCTTTGTTGAAAAATAAAGGGAGAACACTCACAATATGCCCACTCACACTCGCATGATTTGTTTAATTTTTAATCCCAAAGGAAATGTGGAAGCAATCAATTACACAACTTAAGATCATCAAAAAGGACTTTTGATTCTCAAGATCACTATAAAGAGCAACAGAAGTGCATACATCTTTTTGGCGATATTATTTTGGGTAAGTGATTACAAGATAAAGATGCACATGTTCATTTTAAATCCTCAAGGCAATGATTTGATTATTTTTTGAGCACCAAAAGGAAAGATGGAAGTTTTTTTGTTCAATTTTTTACCTTAAAAAAAATCTAGTAACTTTGTCTAAATTTATTTTTAACCTTTTGTAGTAAAAAAAAAGCTTTTGTAGTGTTCTTTTTAGAGCCCAAAAGAAATTTAGTGTGTCCTAAAATCATGAAGGTAATCAAATTCTTAGAAATGGATTATAAGTTCTCCTAAAGTGTTTGAAAACACTTAATACAATGAGATAGTGATACCATAGAGAATTCTTGGTGTTCATTTCCCTTCCTTCACTTTCAATCAAGCCAACCTTTTTTTGGTAGTTTTCAACAATTGATAGTTTTTGCCATTTTTGGTAATTTTGCATCCATAACTTTGAGAGTCCTATTTTTTCCAAAAAACCTCTTACAACTAAGATAGGATGAATTTCCAACTAACATCCTAAATTCGAAACATGAGTTTCGAGTTATTAACAAAATCAACTTTTTAAAAATTAAAAAAAACACTAAATTTCCATTTTGAGGAACAAGATGAAAGTTTCAAGCACCAAAAAAGTTCCAAAATGGACACCAACTGAATCAAGGTTGGTTGGAAATCCACATTCCACATCATAACGAAACCACCTGTAAAATTTCAGCCCAAACGAACATTCAAGTCAAAAGTTATGACCTTCGGAAGGCCCTGCATCACAAAAACTGATTAATACTGTAAAAACATAGACTAGAAAAATAGTTAGAAGTCCAAATAACCAGAATGGAAAAAAGCACATGTCAAAATAACCAATTTTTTTTCTCTTACCCAACTGACGGTTTATTTCATGGGTGTGACGGAGTTTAGAATGATCAGCGACGCAATATAGCACCATTGATGATTGAGAGCAATGCTTTGCAATAAAATAGAGACTGTGATTGTGGTTTTGTTTGACTGGTGACGTAGTTTAGAATTTGACAAGTGTGCTAGTCAATTTGAAAATTGAATTTTTTGGGCAGGAAGACTCTAGTGGCGGACTCTGAAAATTGGAGTGACGCAATATAGCGTTGCTTGACAGTTAGCAGTTGAGTTTTTTGGAAGCTACAAAAAAACACTAAAAAGCACAATTTTTTTCTAAAAAACATGATTAAATCCTTCAGATTCGCCCTCCTTCTAGCGCAAAAATATAAACCCCAATCCTAGACCTACACAAACATAGCAAAAAAACACATAATTAGATTCATATGCAAGTAAGAACAAAGATTCCCCATGAAACTCATTTACAATGCTCAAGAATAGGAAAAAAAGAAGAAAAAAACATGGAAAGAAATTGAAATACTAATTAAGCATGTAAATCCTCAATCCCATGGGGGAATTGGTGCCAATTATGTGTAGAAATTGGCCCTTTCCCAAGTCCTTTGTAATCTTGATGAAGATTGATCCACTTGATGATGAAGAACAACATGATTCCTTTGAAAAAAATCTGCAATAACCTAGCTATCATAATGGAAAATGCTCATGCATATGGATGAAATTTATCTAAATATCAAGATAATAAATTTTCTCTTAACTTTGTGGATGAAAAATGAGAAGGAAAACCTCTTATTTATAGATGTGATTGAGAGAAGAAGAGGCAAAATTGATGAATGTGGGATCATTCAACATTTAATGGCCAAGTGCCACTTGACAAGATATGAATGGAGGAAGGTTGTGCACATTTTGATGAATGAGCCAATAAATGATATTAGGTGGAATTTCAAATTTATGAAATGAAATGTAAGAGGGAAAAAATAATGAAATAAATGCCACTTGGCTCAATGCACAAGGACATGTAAGAGGAATGAATGTCTTGTTGGAAGGACAAATCCACTTGGAGGGATTTTCAAACTTGGAGGAATATTCCCCTAAATATGTCATGTTGAGAAAAAATAGAGATTTAATAAATCAATTAAATTTATTTTCATGTGCAAGTGGAAAAATCTAGAGAATTTAGGAGATTGAGATTAAATTAATTTAATGAGAGATTAGGTGATTTGACATTTTTGACTTAGATTTAAGGATTTATTTAAATTAAGATTGAGAGGAAAGTGATTTAGACTTTAATTAAATAACGATTTTGATTTATTTAACTAAAAGGGGATGATGTTAGATTTAATTAAATAAGGTTTAATTTATTCAATTTAATAGGATTACCTTAGAGATTTAATGAATTATTTTGTTAAATAGAGAAATAGGGTTAATTAAATCAAATTGATTAATTTAATCAACAAGGAAGAATGACTTAATCGGATAAATAATGATTTACTCAATTAATGGATGGAAGGTGATGACAAGCTGAGAAGATGACTTAGGATGAAACGATGTTAGTAATTAGGACCCAGTTTGTCGATATATTTTCCATGTCTAGATGTATGTACTCACACACACAAAGGTGGCTATGGGGAAAGGTGTGCCATTGGTTGGGCTTCCTGCTCAAACCATACCAAAGTTATACCTCTTGATAACTTTAATAAGGTGCCAATAAAATAAAATGATGGCGTTGTTGGCCCTATGATTGTCATTGCACCAAAATATCAACATGTTAATTCTCGATACAACCATCAGAGTTAACAGATCTACTGGAGGTGGTTAAGCCATGTCATGAATCTTGAGGGGAGCGATGACCATCTGCCAACAATCTCCCCCTCAGCATTATCCGAGGGGTTTCGAGCCCTACACCTTTGTCTTTGATACCACTTGTTGGCCCTATGGTTTCCATTACACCAAAATATCGACCTGTTAATGCCCAATACAACCGTCAGAGTTAATAGATCCATAGGAGGCGGTTAAGCCATGTCACGAATCCTGAGGGGAGCACTGACCATTTTTTGACAGTTGTAATAGTGTAAGGTTTGTTGAAAGGGATTTTTCTTAGTTCGTGCAATGTCTCATCTTAAGTAACATTATGCGTAATGTCTCCAAGAGAGGAAAAATACAAATGGACTCATCTTGTTTCCAAGAGAGGAAAAATGCAAGTGTCTCATCTTGAGCAACATTGTACCTAATGTTTCCAAGAGAGGGAATCGCAAGAAGAAAAAAAATCACACAATGAAATGTGAGTGTCGATGTATGCCCCCACTTTAAAGCATTTGATAACACCATTACTATGAGAAATTTATTTAAAGTAGAAGAAGGAGACGTGAGAGCTTATTAAGAAATCCCTATGTCAAGTCATGCTTCTGATAAGCTACGTCATGAAAAATGATAGTATGTCATAGGTGAGTCAACTTAAGGCATGTCCTCCACATCCCAAGCTTTCTCTTATATGCTCATGAAAGTTTAATGAATAGACAAAAGATATAATGACAAGTGACATACGAGGAAAATGCTACATAACCCCTTGCCCCCACTTAGTGCAAGACAAGAGTGATCCAAAAGGATTTATGAGATGCATGGGAGAGAAAAAATCAGTACCAATTAGAGGAATTAGGTACCCCCACATAAGGGAGAACACAATATTCCTTAAGATGTTGGATTTTACTACTCAATTCTTTGCACTCATGAGTGGAATGATCATGGACTCAGTGGTATGCACAAAAGGAATTTTTGTTGAAACATTTATTTTGAGTTCAAGGAGGAAGAGAGATCAAGTGTTCTTTGAGGAGTCTCAACAAGATACCCTCTTGATCAAGGGTAGAAGGTGTTCCTTTATCGTGTAACAAAGAAGTATCTTTCCTAGTACAAGATGTAATACTTATGTAAGGCTCTATAGATTGTGAGATTTTGTACTCTCCTATAGAGGAGTGTGTGAAATCTAAATCAGTGGTGTGTTGCAAGATGACATTGGCATCAAACAAAGATTTCTTTTTTTGGTGTGAGTGTTGCAAAGGATCACTTTTGGGACCACTAGTGTCCATCAGTTTAAGATGCACTAGTGTGGAAGGTGATTTAAAATAATGGTTTGTGATGGTATTGATTTTGGAGGAAGGCTTGATGATTTCAATGAAAGGATAAAATCCAAGACTATGAGCCATTTTTTGCATGTTAGGCTTGATAGGGGTGTGGATACCTTGTTTGTTAGCACCACATTATTTTCCACTATAGCCATGTTCTTTCATGAGATCATAAAATTTTCCATAAAACTTTTTCAACACTTTTAGATCAAGTGTTTGTTTGTTGTGAGCTTCTTTGTCTAAAGTAGTTGAGGTGGATGCTTTCGAAGGATCTACAAAGTATTGTGTTGACAAGACTGTGGTTCCCTTTTCAAAGTCTTTGTGTGTGATCTTGGATTCTCCTAGTAAAGGAGGAGTGAAGTCTAAGGAACCCCAATCATCATCTAAGGGTGTTTGTTTTATGGGTTCCACTTGTTTGTGTTGATGTTATAGCAGCTATGGTCTGCACTTCATTGCACGAATTCCAAGAATTAAGATCAAATTAAATGTATAGCCATTCAACTATTTAATTCATGATCACATTATTATTAAATGCTAAGGGCCAACCCCTTATGGTTCAAATATTTTAGTCTTGGCTTGAGCTGACTTTATTTATTTATTATTTATTTTGTGATTCGTTTATGTGAGCCGACCTAAGTGAAGAGGCACCTCACTTGTATAAAGGCAAGGTCATTTTTGTCATTACAACACAACCGATTCAAGCAAGTTCGCATCTATCTTCAAGAGCAGAATTCACACTTTATAGCAGTAGGTCTGATTTCAAGGAAGAATTTATTCATTTGCATCTTGTGTATATAGAAGAGGTACGACCTCATTGCATTGATTATTGGCCATTGCTGGGCCTAGGTTGTAAGCAGATTTCTGCCATTGTTCTATATTATAGAAGAGATTCATTGCTGTGTTTTTCTCCCTCAAGAGGAGGGTTTTCCTAGGGTATCTTTGTGTTTTCGTTGTCTTATGTGTTGCAATTCCATTAAGTGCTTTCATTAATTAATCTGATCTAAGAAACACTAACATGGTATCAGAGCGGGTGTGAAAAAGATTGTGATCAGATTTAGTGTGCAACACTCACTTTATTCCTTTTCAGTCTATCTCTTATTTCTCAAATTCAAGATGGTGAATTGTCTGAAAATCGAGGATAGACTCGAAGGAGTATCGAACTACACATCATGGAGGTTCAGGATCATGCTCACATTAGAAGAGAATGATTTGGTTGAGTTTGTGAAAACAAAAGTTCTTGAACTTGAGAAGGAAGAAGAGAAGTTGCAGTGGAGGAAGAAAGATACTAGGGCAAAGAAAGTGTTGGTTGATTCCATCAAAGATCATATTGTTCTGATTGTCTTCAAGTTGGATACTACAAGGGAGATGTTCAAAATATTGGAAGAGATGTACGAAATCAACAACACTAGTCATGCCCTAACCTTGAAGCAACAACTACTTCACATTAAGATGGTGAAAGAAGAGTTTGTCATCACCTACTTCATGAAGATTTCCGAATTGAGAGATCAAGTCTCTACCATTGGTCATATTTTTGATGACAAGGATTTGACCATGATTGCTCTCAATGGTCTTCCACTTTCATGGGAGTCGTTTATTCAAGGAATTAGTGCAAGATCTAAACTTCCTAAGTTTGATCGATTGAGGATTGACTGCATTCAAGAGGAGTCGGGACTAACGGCAAGGGGCATTGGTCAAAGTTCAAAGAATGAAGATTTACATGTTCTCGCCTCTCATTCATCTAAGAAAGGAAAATTTTGGAAGAAAGGATTATTTAAAAGGAATTGAGATAATGGGTCAGATGGTTTAAAAGGAATTGAGATAATGGGTCAGATGGTGCTCCTGCATTCAAGAAGAAGTGGGACCTCTCTCGTGTTCAATGCTTTAAATGTGACAAATTTGGTCACTATGCGAGGGATTGTCCTACCAGGCCTAATCGACATGCTTCATTTGCGGATGTGATTGAGATCTCTCCCCAAAATGATTCTAGTGAATTTCTTCTCTAGTCATGGGCCTATGTTCAAGCTGTGAAGGTTGTGTACTAAGCGCAAGAACAACATATCATACAGTGTCCACTCTTCTGAATATTTAAGGGATAGGTATTCTTTGTTTTTGTATTTACTATTCTAGGGTAAAATTCAATTTGTTGAGTTATGCAAATCTGACATTATTTACTTAGGATTATGTGTGACTAGTAAATAGTGATCACTATAATAAGATTCTTTAGATTTATTCATTGCAAGTAGGATCATGCCAATTTGTGAAGTTTGTCTTTTGTTTTGTTGAGATTAGATCTTCCGTGAAATTGAAAGAAAGACATGTCATGATTAATGAAGTAATTATCTATTACTCAGGAGATTTTTGAAATCCATGAGATAAGTATTGGATGGTTGAATAATGTTCATGAATTTTTTTTGTAATTATTAAGAGGCTCTTACATTGAGATATCCTGAGCATCTAGCAATCTGCATCTGGAAAGATTGGATATCGAAGTCTTACTGAATGAAGAAATGATCAAGCTTGGAGTCATAGCTTGCAATCATTGGACTACATTAATGGTTGGAGATATCTCTTGAAGTCAATGTACCTTCCAGGTTGTCATTGTGTTCAAACTATGAAGGGTACGGATTGATCTGAGCTCAAGTACAATGCACTATGTCCAACATTTGGACCTATCAGAATAGTTAAAAAGATAAGTATTCATTGGTTGCTGAGTTATATCATTTATTTATTATTTGGATCTTGTAATTAAGAGAGATAGTAGATTCTCTTGAATTATGTTGTGTTAACTAGCATAAGATCTTTGGAAAAATTTCATTCATGATATAACTTGTTTGATTCTAACCTTGATATTTCTTTGGATAATTATGGACTGTTAGTAATCTCTATCTAAAATGCTTCCTGGATAGGTTTAGGGGGAAGAAGATGATAAGAGATTACTTAGTAATGAAAAGCTTGAGGCATCTTGTGAAGAAGTCATGTCAACCAAAGAAATGATCAAGAGGGAGTAAACACTAGAGGGACTGAGTTGATGGCTAGATGGAGTACATCTCAAGAAGTCCTCTTTGCAATCTCTGAAGCCAGGATCAAGAGGGAGTCTCAGTATCAGTGTTCCTTTGTTTAATGAGTTCTTCTTTGAGAGAAGTTCGAGGTGAAATCCCTTGATAATGCAATTCTCTATTGAGAGAGAGTTGAGGTGCAAGCCCTTGATAATGCAATTCTCTATTGAGAGAGAGTTGAGGTGCAAGCCCTTGATAATGCAATTCTCTATTGAGAGAGAGTTGAGGTGAAAGCCCATATTTCCACCCTCTGGGAGAGCCATGGTGGATGTCATGTGTGTGACTCCATGACAGTATCACGTGAGGGAATCTGTGATGATTTTTGTTAATGCATTTCTCTTTGAGATTTGAGGTGAAAGCCCTTGTCTCCACCCTCTAGGAGAGCCATGGTGGATGTCATGTGTGTGACTCCATGATAGCATCACGTGAGGGAATCTGTGATGATTTATTTGTGCTTGTGTATCACTCTCTGGGAGAGCCATGGTGAAAGTCATGTTGAGGTGACAAACATCACATTAAGTGATGAGCACTTGTTCATACGATCTATGGAGGTAGCCATAATGGTTGGTATCACAATGAAGTGATATCTTATTTTGTTTTCACATTGAGATGATGTGTTTTGTGCAAGTGGAAGTTCATCCCTAGTTGAGAGCGAGTGTTGATGTTATAGTAGCTATGGTTTGCACTTCATTGCATGAATTCCAAGAAGTAAGATCAAATTAAATGTATAGCCATTCGGCTATTTAATTCATGATCACAATATTATTAAATGCCAAGGGCCGACCCCTTATGGTTCAAATATTTTAGTCTTGGCTTGAGCCGACTTTATTTATTTATTATTTATTTTGTGATTCCTTTATGTGAGCTGACCTAAGTGAAGAGGTGCCTCACTTGTATAAAGGCAAGGTCATTTTTGTCATTACAACACAACCGATTCAAGCAAGTTTGCATCTATATTCAAGAGCAGAATTCGTACTTTATAGCAGTAGGTTCGATTTCAAGGAAGAACTTATTCATTTGCATCTTGTGTATATAGAAGAGGTTTGACCTCATTGCATTCATTATTGGCCATTGCTAGGCCTGAGTTGTAAGCAAATTTCTGCCATTGTTCTATATTATAGAAGAGATTCATTGCTGGGTTTTTCTCCCTCAAGAGGAGGGTTTCCCAGGGTATCTTTGTGTGTTCGTTGTCTTATGTGTTGCAATTCCATTAAGTGCTTTCATTAATTAATCTGATCTAAGAAACACTAACAGTTTGGTGGGTGTTAATGTGGTGAAGGGTTTGCATTTATTTTTCTCAAGTTGTAAGACAGTAAACGACTCAGGATCAGTGTCAATCATGAAAACTTGGTTGTTAAGAGTGGAAGGCACCCCATTCATTGCATGAATCCATGACCTGCCTAAAATCAGACTATATGAAACATCATGAGGCATAACATGAATCAATGTGTCTAATGTGGCCATTCTAACTGTAAGACGAAAAGTGATCACACCAAGTGGTTTTTGTCCTACATTGTCAAATTCACTAATAGATAAGGAGGTAGGTTGAATGTTTGATTTATCGATATGAAGCCTATCCAGAAGACTTACACTACACACATTAATAGCAGATCCATTATCAACAAGGGTTAACTTTATCCCTATTATTTTGTATTGAGATATGATTATGAAAGCTTCAACTTCTTTTTTCACTTCCAAAGGAGGGAGATCACTTTGGTGGAAAACAATGTTAGCATTCAAGCCTTTAATCTTAGCTTCTATTCCATTTGTTTGTGCATTAGAAGGGATAGGAATTTGTTGCAATGCATGTTGCATCATGTTGTGACACTGAGGAGAGGCTTGAAGAAGATCCCATAGGGATAGCTTAGTATGAGTATTCTTAAGTTGGTCAACAATATCATACTCCCTAATGTATGAATTTAAGTGAGGGATAGCAGGTAATATGGGAGTGGATAAAGGTAAAGGTGTTGGGGTTGGTTGTTATTGGTGTGGATTATTTTTTGTGTAATGTGTGTGAGCAATGGTATTATAACTCAGCTGTTGCGACACATTATTCTTAGGTGGGTAAAGGATAAGTTTAGGTTTTCCTTGATTTTATTGTTTGTGTGAGGTTGGGTAAAGGATGAGTTGAGGTTGAACAATATTAACATCCCCTAGGGAAGGAGAGTCTAACATAGGCTATGCATCATCTTCTAAGGGCATAATATTATTATTGGCAATGTTATCCTTGTCTTGCATCATGATATCCTCCCTAGGAGGAGAGTGTTTAGGAGAACCAAAAGCCACATGGTCGTGACACTCAAGGATGGGTTCTTCTAAAATTACTTCATCACAAGTAGGGGAATTATCAATGATGTAATTATCAATAGTGGGATGATTTGGATAGGGTTCTATTTGATTATTTTGTTTTACGAAGGTCTCATTCTCTTGCTCGATACTATCTACGGTAGTAGGAGAGCTTGGAAGATGTTCACAACATGCCATGGCTAGAGTGTGTAAACTATATTCATCATAGGTAGGGGAGGCATCAAGAGAAGGACCACCGTGATTGCAAAATACATTGTCCCAAAGAGTAAGAGCATTAGGGAAGGGAGGTTCAAGAAATGTTTTTATATTCTCAACTTCTTGTCAATTAATTTTTTCTGAATGGGGGGAGGAGGATGGAAATAAATACTTTCATGATCATCAATGTTTGTGTCTTCTTTCACCAGGATACCTTCATCACCAGTGGGAGAGATATCAGGAGAAGAAAAATTATGATTATCATGATTATCAATGCTTGCATCCTGTTGGGTCAAAGCTTTAGTGGATGAGATAGAAGACATGAATTCATCAAGGGCTTCATCTAACATGTCTAAGTCATCACTACTAAAGGTATTTCTATCTCTAAGTTTAAGAATGTTGTGACTGCGTGCATGCGATGTTGTTAATGTTGTGTTTTCGTTGTCTAAAGAATCTTATTTAAATGATCTAGGAATGAATGCAAAAAATGAAGATTGCATAAGTATAATGCTATCCAAAAGTACCATTAATGATATTTATAATGAGTTAAATGTAATAGAATCTATGCAAACTTAAAATGCAATGTAAAGACATAGGATGAAATGAAATTTTTAGATTTCAATGAAGGTAATTTACTAATTACACTATGCAATGATCTAAAAATAAAATGTTGTAAATGAAAAATTGATTTTAAGCAATGCATGAAATGAGATAATCTAGGCTAGATATAATGAAATGCATGCTATAGAAACACAACCAATTGATATAGATAGTTAATGGCACAAAAAATAAGCTTAAAATAAAGGTTTTCAACTCTGTAAATGATAGTTTTAGGGGACTAAAGGGACTAAGGCACCCAAGATGGATACTTAATCCACCTGGTGATTTTTTTGAGAATTTGCAAAGTATTTTGATGGATTTAGGTGGTTTCTATGTTGTATGAGGCAAAAATAAGATAAAAATGAAAAAGTTCAGAAATTTTGTAATGATTTAAGATGCAAAAATGCAACCTATATGCACTTTCACTATTGAAAAAAGTGGAAACCCTAGAATACAACTTAGCGAATGTAAAATGAAATGCAAGATAATTATAGGACAAGGATGGACTCCAAATCATACAAGAAGGGTGTAGGAATGTTGGGTTCACCAAAATGTAACAATTTGTTTTGGCTCCTTAATGCTTTCTTGCACTTCTAGGGTTTTTCACCTAAAAGGAGAAAGATGGGCCAAAATGTGCCATGTTACATTCAAAACTAGATGCTAATGATGTGGGATGTGAATGTGTGTGAAATGTATCTAAATGCTGAAAACTAATGAAATAAACTAACTATTGAGTGCAAACTGTTGAAATGTAAAAGATATTTTAAAACACATAATGATATGCAAACATTAAAGTAAATGACCTAAGAAAGATTATGAAACAAATCAAAGAACAAGGAAATGAATTTTGTGCAATTGGAGGCTGAAAAGGGATGGCATGAAGGTCTGAAAACTTGGAAAATCTAATCTAGAAGTCAACCAAGACACTTCTTCCAATTTGGGTGACTTAGTCCTAGATCTAGAGAAACTGGTCTCGAGCCCGTTTCGGACAAAAGGGTACTCAAATCTACAGAAAACCCTTTTTAGGCCTAGCAGTGGGGCTAAGTCGCCACTAATGGTGACTTAGTCCACTTGCAATTTTCAGGAAATCTGAAGGTGCACTCTGTAGCCCTTGATATGATCTTCTACTCTTCATAAGTTTTCGAGTCTGAAATTAGAGAATTTGGTTTGCAAGTGCTCTCCAAGCCTCTTTTAGGGTTTTTACCACCTTGAAGAACTTTGAAAAATTATTGAAGACTTTTTAACCTTTGTTCTTTGCGAAATTTGCACACTAGACCTACAAATCACACAAAGAGGGAAACACTTGTTGATTGTTAGGGATTGGGGGTTTTCCTTGGTCAAACCCCTTTTCAGTAATTAAACCAAATGAAGATATAAATGTAATGAAACATGAAAAAAAGAAGCCAATACCTTTGCATGGAGATATATCCTGAATTGTTGCAGTAATCATCCCTTAAATGCTTCAGAATAATGTCTTGATGACGTAGAATACTCAAACCCTAGCTTGCTTGAGAAGAGTGAGAGATGCGTGATTGAGAACATTGGTTGCATGAATGGAATAACATCGAATGATTAGGGTTCAAAATGAGGGTAAAATACTTATTTATACATGTTATTCCCTAATTCCCCAAAAATAACACATCACAAGCCGACCTTAGGGTTTAAGAGACAAAATCCCGCAAGAATTTTGAATTAAATTTGATTTTTAAGCCACATGGGACTAAGTCACCCAAGGTGGCGACTTATTCCACTTGGGAAATTTTGAATGGTTATTGAAGATTAAAATTTGATTAACATTTTTTGTCAAGATTGTCTTCTGAAACACAATAAAGTAGAACCTATAAGTGCATTAAGGGGCCAATTTAGCATAAGAAAGGGTTGAATTTGTTGATGACAAGCCTATGAAAGTGTGAGAGTTTATTTAAAATATTTACAACACTTTGAAATGAGGCTTGGAAAGTGGTAAAAAGGGGTCCAAAATCCATAGGAAAGGGTCCAAATGAGTGAAAAGTGTCAAGTCTACACTTTTTTGTGACACACCAACACACTGTCAAACACATCCTCTACAATTACATGATGAAAATCTTGAAAATCTATATATAACACCTCTTAACACATTTGAAAATAAAATACAAAACACACAAGAATATCTTCAACCATGAAGAAATGTGAAGCACAACATAGAACACATCCCTGATACCTTATCCACTCTCTATACAATTTTCTCCAAATAACTTGGAAACCAAGTGATTATGCTACCTCTGTGACACTTGCTTAACACCACAAAAACATTTACATCAAAACCTCAATAGAGGTTGATATAGGTTGAAATCAATGAAAACATTAATGACAACATATTGCAACAATCTCCCCCTTTTTCATTGATGGTAACACCTATAGAAAAACCATCAACAAAAAAGAAACTCTGTATCACCAACACTCAAGCAACTCTCCCCTCACTTGGAAATTTCTTACATTTTAGAGTTTTTTCTCTCCACTAATCTCTCTCCCTTTCACCATGTCTTTCAGAATTCTCTCCCCCTTGGGTTTTTAGGCTTATCTCTCCTCCTTTGACATCAATGGAAAAGGCCAACATCTCCATACTTCAATTTTCTCTCACACACTTATAGGCACAACATATTCTCCCCCTGAATGCGCCAACCAAATATACCACTACCTACTCCCCATGAGAGAAACCCTTCATTAGTCCATGATAAGGAATTCGTCTTTAATTTCACCCTTAGAAAGATGCACCATCTTATGCATCTAGTTGAAAGGAGGGGAAATAACCCCTAGCTCCTATTTGAGATAATCAAATGCATATTTTGAAAAATTCTTTGTGAATATGTTTGTTATTTGATCCTTTTTAGGAACATACTCCAGCTTCACTTGATTCTCAACAACTCTCTCTCTTAGAAAGTATTACTGGACTTTTTGAAATTTTGATAGCACTTATATTATCATACAAGATAGTAATAGGTTCATCATATGGTACTTTGATATCTTCAATAGTCTACTTCATCCACAACACCTATGTGTAGCAAGATGCTTGTACAATATATTCTACCTCTATAGTAGATAGTGACATTGAATCCTGCTTCTTACTCAACCAAGAAACTAGTTTATTCCCAAGGAAGAAAGAACCTCCAATTGTACTTATTTTTTCATCTACACAACCTTCCCAATCTACATCTATATAAGCACTCAAAGAGAAATCAATATCCTTAGAATATCATAAACCATAGTTCAGAGTTCTCTTGAAGTATTTGAATATCCTTTTGACTACTACACACGTGATTCTCTAGGATCTTCTTAAAATATTACCACAAGACATACTGCATGCATGATATCTAGTCTAGTTGCAGTAAGATATAACAATCAACCAATAATTTTTCCTCAAATTACAACTAGTAACCATGGGAGTACATACTAGTTTCGAGTCCTTCATTCCAAACTTCTTTAACATTTCTTTAATATATTTCAATTGTGTAATGAATATACATTTTTTGATTGACTAATTTGTAGCCCAAGGAAGAAAGTAACTTCCCCACAAATTGCCATCTCAAACTCATTTTATATATCCTATACAATCCTCTTGCACATTACCTTATTTCCTCTAAAGATTATGTCATCAACACACACAACCACAATCAGGATTTGATCTCTCTCAAATTTGAAATAAATATTGCTATATGTAGTACCATTTTTGAATCCCTTCTTCAATAAGTACTTGTCCAATCCTGCATACCAAGCTCTAGGAGCCTGTTTGAGTCTATACAATGCTTTCTTCAATCTGCAGACCATGTCATGATCTGGTGATAACTAAAAACCTTTTGGTTGTTTAATGTATACCTCTTCTTCTAGTTCACCATTCAAGAATGCAAAATTTACATCCATCTAATATACCTTAAATAATTTATGTGTTGCAAAAGCCAAAAGAATCTTGATAGCCTCCATTCTTGCTATAGGAGAAAAACTCTCTTCAAAATCTATTCCTTCCACTTTTTATTAGCCTTTACACACAAGCCTAGCCTTGTTTCTGATAAATTCTCCATTCTCATTCAAATTTTCCCTAAAAACGCATTTAGTACCTATCACATTATTTTTTGTTGGTCTTGGGGCCAATTCCCATGTCTTATTCTTCTCAATCTACCTCAGTTCTTCTTTGATCCAATTTTCATCCTTGCATGCCTCATTTACTATTTTAGGTTCTAGTTCAAAAAGTAAATGAAAGTTTACGTGTTCCTTTGTCATAGAAGATTTTCTCCATGTTAGAACACCTTTTCTTTTGTCTCAAATTATTTGATCCTTAGAATTATTCTTCTGCATATACTAATGAGTATTAGGATTCTTTTCCAGAGCTTCCTCCTCTTCCACTAGCATCTCATTTTCTTTATCTTTTTCTTTTCTTCTTCTCTGTAAGGGGATTCATCATATTCATATCCTTCTATCCTTTGTTCCTACTACAACCAAGGTTCTTGAGATTCCTTTTCTAATTTCACAACCATCATCCTAAAACACCAAATTGTATCCTCTGCTACTAATTTTTCCTAGACTTAAAACATTATGCCAGAGACCCTTGACATAATGAACATCATCTATCTTATGCTTGTCATCAAAACTAATTGAACATTTTCCAAAAATATTAGTATATGTATCATAAAAAAACTTAACAAGACCACAATCATACTTTTTAATTTTAACAAACTTACTCTTATCACCTATCATATGATTTGAACATCCACTATCAATTATCAAGTAGTTTATTTCTACTCTTGCATGAAAGGAAGTCAACATAGTTCCTACAATATTGTGACCTATTCCTAGAGCAATTTCCTTCACACATATTTCAAGGCTAGTAGAATTAGTTCCAAAATTAAAAACCATGAAAAAGAATTCATCATTCCATCATTCAGATAGTCTGATTCTTCATCATTAGATACACCACTATCTTCTTTCACATAGTAACTCTTTTTGAAAGATTTACCTTTATTATATTTATGTTTGTCATTTGAAACTTTATCTAGACATTTTGAAGCATAATGACCTATCTTTCCACAATTGAAACACTTGAAGGGTGACTTACCTCTGTATTTGTCAATTCCTTTTTTTAATCTTCTTACAAAATGTTCTTCCACTTCATCAAGATCATCCAAATTAGAGTCATCATCTTTCTTGTTGACATTAAAAGTAGTTTCTTTCCTTGGATTATCTTTGTCAAAATGTCTTAATTAAAAAGTATGTAAAGAACCAAAAAATTGATCTCTAGTATATTGATCCAATTTCTAAGATTCCTCCATAGGAGAAACTTTAGAAATATAATATTTAGGAAGATTTCTTAATACCGTTGATGGCATTGACAATTTCATCCACCCAGAGCATGTATTCTGCAATATCTTTATCTTCTAACATCCTTAGGGCTTCGAATTTGGTTTTGAAATTTTGCATCTTTGATTTCTTGACCTTAACATCCCCTTCACAAATTCTCTTCATTTTTTCCCATAACTCTTTAGTATTTTTGTAGCTTATCACCTTCACTAGTTCTGAAAATTAGAAAGCCCTCTCAAAATAGAATTCCTTGCCTTGCCATTATTCTCATAATCCTTGATATCATATTCACTTTTTGGAGTAGTAATAGGTATATTATATCCATCTTCAACTTAATTCCATACTCCAAAACCTAATGAGACAAGAAAGGCTTCCATCCTTGCTTTGAAAAAGGCATAATTTGTTCCAACAAAAATAGGGACTTTGACACCATTCATGTGTGCCATATAGATCTACCTCAAGCAATTAATATTTTTCCAAGGAACCTATGCTATGATACCAATTGTTAGACACACATGACAACTGAGAGGGGGGATCAATAATTTTTACATTAAAACCTTCAAACCCTTACTAAGCATTAGCATGAATGTAAACAAATGATATATCAACGCATCAAAAATCATGCACAATAGAACACTATATTTTATGTGGAAAAGGATAATAAGGGAAAAAACCATGGTGAGGATTAACTCAAATATATATAAATAATAAAACCAATTAAAAAAAGGCTCACTATTGGAAGGGTTCACTACCCAAAGGATTTACTATCCAAAAGAAATAAGGGCTCATAGCCAAGGGCTCACTGCTTGGATAGAAAGAGAATATAAATGGTTTTTTACAAGAAGGTTCACTACCTCAAAGCAAAGGAGAATTCACCACAACACTTGTACACCATATGTGACCTTTGGCTCACTGCCTCCATTAACTTCAGGCACACTGAAATGTAGACGCCTTCTTCTCACTACTTCTAGTAGTCATAGGTGTTCAATCTCACACTTATATCTCAACACTTGATCAAATACACATAATTTCAAATCACACTTCACAATACAAACTTCTCCAATAATTGAACTTGGATGTATATCCTCTACAACCTCAAACAACCTTCTTTAGGTCAACTTCAATGAAACGTATGCAACTCAAATGTGCAACCAACAAATAGGTCAACACCAAACACTTCTAGGGTAGAAACAAGTGGAGGAGGACCATACCAAGGGTTAACTATGATCAAAATATACATTGAAAAACTACACCACTCTTACAAAAATATCGAAGCACATCCACAAGTAATGCTAACATGGTCGGTTGGCCAAATTGGAATTAATGCTACCAAGCAACCACATACACACTTTACCAGGCCTGAAAAATCCTATAGACCAGAGAGAAAAATCACACAAAATTCAACAATACTGGCACAAACACATCCAACTGAGAATACTATCATCCTCTGCAACCAGTCAAACTATCATTGAGACACAACACATGAACCAGGCTTCCAGAACAATTGAACACAAAACCATCTAAGGGATGATATATACATTCCTAAATCTCCAAGATAAGAAATTTCAATGTGGAGCAATTCCATTTCTCCCATACAACCTTCTTCATAGTCCAACACATTGTCAAACACAACTCCTATACCTGCATGATTGTGAACTTGAAACTTTGGATATACCACCTCTGAACACCTATAAACATCACATCCAAACTCTGAAATAATATCTTCAAGAATAAAGAAATGAAAAGAACAACACAAAACACACCCCTTCCACCTTATTCACTTTATACAATTTTCTCAAAAGCACTTGGAAACCAAGTGACTATGTTGCCTCTACAACACTTACTCAACACCAAAAACACCTTCACATCAACACCACACTAGAGGTTGACATAGGTTGACATCAATGAAAACACTAATGAAAACATAATGCAAAAAATTACAAATTTTTGAGTACCAAAATTTGACTTGTTGATTACTAAAATTTGACATGTTGATTACTAAAATCTAACCAAGTCTTAAAAATCATAAGAACTTTCGAAACTAGAATTTTCATTATAACTCCAAGAGATCTGAAACCATTCTCAAACATGTTGAAACTATATACATGAAATATAACATAAAGTATAAGAAAATAAATGTCCATATGTAAATGCCAACTTAAATGTTTATTTAATGCATATAGTTTCATTCACAGAGAAAGACAAAGACAAAGACGAAGACAAAAGAATCACTTCATTAAAATGCATTCTAAAAACTCAGCATTTACATTTCTTGACTGTCAAATTTGGTGCTCGCCAAACTAATTGCATTAGTAAATATGAACCCAAGGGGTTGAATTTTTCCTTGGGTATCGAACCCAAAGGGTTTGATGACCATTTCATGCCAAGGAAGTGATTTTTTGAAAGGGTAACAAAATTTCACACATTTTTGTTCATACTCTCCATTAGGTTTGCATAGGTTTCAATGCAAATTTATAAAAATACAATGATGACATTAGGCTCTCTCTTAGATATCTAACCATATAATTTTTTTTACGTTTTAATTATGTTAAGATTTTCATATATAACATCTATTTTAATTTATTTCATTTTTTGTCAAAAACCAACATGTGCTAGTTTGGATATAAATTTTTACTTAGTCCTCAAATTTTGAAACAAATTACATTTTTAGAAACTAGAATCCATTCTACACACAATTATTAAAAAAATATTTTGGATTAGTTATCAAAAAATTAAGGGGGGGAGCACACTCAAATTTCAGATTTTCAGTTGAAAATTAGTAAAATATTATATATTCATTAAAAAATTTACCGAAAAACCTAGCATAAACTACATGGGTTAGCTAATTTCTCACTGAAGTGAGTTTTGAAACTCTAAAAATATTCTTTTTAGGGGGGTGCCACAACACATTCTATGCCATTTTTTATCAAAAAAGGACCACTTTAGTTGCCCCCCCTTTTTCAAACCCTTAATCTTCATTATTTTAAAAAAATAGTAGTTTAGAAAGTAGATTCAAAGCACTACAACTATTGTTCTTGTTGCATCTTAAAATTTTGAGTGTAGCTATCTTCATTTTCTCGAGAACATTAAAATTTTTTTATTTCAAAACAAAGGGGGCATCTTAAGAGAAATTTTTGTGTCACAACTTTGTGCACATATCCCATATCTTTATTTGGAAACATATCATTGGAATAGTTCTTTCCAAATAAGCTCTCGTGTCTTTATCACATGACATTTATCATTTTTTATTTCTTAAAGGAAGTGCTCACAACATGGTGTTTAGAAATTTCTTTAAGTTTGGGACATACATTGGCATTATTTGCTTCAATTTTTTCATGCACACTGTACTTATTGGTACATTGACATTGGCATTTTTTCTTCACTTTGTTCACACGCATTAAACTTAGTGATGCAAATATCTTGATCATTTTTTTAGTACATTATTCAAGTTATCATCGAGCATAATTCTTGGTATGGTTTCCAATGGGTACACACCTAGTGAATATCAAACTTCACTAGACCTTGTGTGTGTCTTATTTTTCTACTTTGTCTTGGGGGCTCACCTAGTGAATATCAAACTTCACTAGCTCATGTTTCCTTTGTTTTTTGACTCACCTAGAGCCATGAAAAGAATTTCCTTGCTTCATTCGAGAATAATTAAAGACAAATGGGACTTTATATCACCTTGATCTAGTGTTTTGATGTGTTTTACACATCTACATTAGGTCTTCGGCCCTTTTAAAGGTAAATAAACTTAACGTTTCCTCAATTTAATGTTGTAAAGTGTATTTATTTACACCCTCAAATTAAATTTAGGAGGCTTGTTGAATAATGAGGAAAATGGAGTTCTTTATAACCTAGGTCATAGAACACCACTATTCCTCAATTATCATTCAAGGATCTCCTAGGAATCTATTTGGATTGACTATCAACCTCAAAGGTGAGTCAATTCTTAACAAGACCTAGGAGGGGGTTCTTTAAGCTTTAAAGGGTTCACCACCAAGAAAAATCTTGGAAAAGACAACTTAACATTCAACTCCCAAAACCTAGTAATGCAAGCTAAATGATGAATGTAAATGATGAAATTATGCTACAAAAAGTTAGGGTATGTGTACTTGGGAAGTTTGGAAATGTGATAAAGATTCTAGAAATGAAAAAATGTTATCAAAATGTTCTAGGGAGGACTAAGACACCCTTACTATTGTCTTAGTCCCACTATTATTTTTTTGGGTAGACGCAGAATATTCAGATACAAGAATTGGATCTGAAAGAATCTCTGCAAAATACCTTTAGGAAGACTAAGATTCCCTAGGTGGTGATTTAGTCCCATCTGGAATTTTTGAAATCTCCAAATGTGGTCCTAAGGCTGAATGTCTGCACTTCCTTCTTCTGGGATCTCGGGTTCTGAAACTTCCAAATTTTGCATGTAGGTGAGTTTTCGAGAAGATGACAACTTTGAAAGCCAACATTGTAACTTCACAACTTTTCACTTCAAATGATCTTCAAGTCTTCAACCTAAATTTGCAATCACAAACATACAAGAGAGGTAAAACTCATTGATTTTTAGTGAATGGGGGTTTTCCCTGGCCAAACTCCTTATTGGTAATTAAACCTTAAAATGAAATGAAATGATGAATGAACAAAGTTCTATGATGCAACTCACCAAAACCTTGTTATAAAGTCTGCAAACTTGTGTAAAATGGCTAGCTTGGATATATATCCTGAATCAAAGGAATGATTGATAGATATGGACTTGAATTGCTTGCTTGAATCAAAACCCTACATCATAAATTTTAGCTCAAAAACAAACATGATGAAAGAAGATCTTTGACATGATACTTGAATCTTGATGATGGCTGCAAATTATTGATGAATTTCTCTTGAATGCTTGAATACTTGAATTCTTGAATGCTTAGAGTGCCTAGATATGAAAATGAGAGAAATGAACCTTGTATTTATACTTATCTATGATTAATATCCCAAAATTATATCACAAAAATATGACATATGAATTCATTAATTAAAGGAAGATAAATCCCGCCAAGATTTGAAATCGAATCTCAAAAAATAACCTAAGTGGGACTAAGATGCCCTAGGTGGCGTCTTAGTCCCGAGGCATGAAACTCGCTGTATAGAATCCAAGAAGGGTCCCATTTAAGGTGCACTTGAAATTAGGGTTCCAAGACCTTTGGGGGACAAATATGCCCTAGGTGGAATCTTAGTCCCAACCTAAAAATCAGGGACATAGCCAAAATAACTAAATTATCATTTATCCATTGATTTTTGTTAGGATTATCCATAAAAAGATATAGTTTATTAGGCTTGTGGATGAAGAATAGGACCAATTAAGACATAAAAAGGATAAATAAAGCAAGGAGGTCCCAAATAAGTGTGAAAATGCAAGGGTATGAATTTTCCTACACTCCATTTAGCCCCCGCTTTAGTGAGAGGATGAAATTTATTCAAACTCACACTAAAGTATCCAACCACACAATGAAGAGGGGTTAAAATGTATAAATTCTAGTAAGATAGGATTACAATAATCAAGATGGTAGCCAAGCCCCCAAGATCAAGACCCTATGGAAAACCAACATAGGCACAAATGAACACACTTGCAGATGATATATGAAGTTCTAAACAGATCATAAACATACACCATCAAAGATAGAAAAAGAGAAAAAGGAAAAAGAAAAATGCAACAGATCAAGCTCCGACTATCCATCCAATGCGTTCTGGACTAGATCTAGGATTTTTGTCCAGAAATATTTACAAGTGGAATGTGTTGTCCACTACGTAAACAAAATGCATGCTCACAAGGGCTAGTGAATCTAGTTGTTCACTAGGTGAGCCCTGAGAAGTCCATATCAACATCATACCCCAATGACTATGATACTTGGAAAAATATACATTTTCACAAGGGTTGTGAAGCTAGTTGTTCACTAGGTGAGCCCCAAGAAACCATATCAAAGACATACCTCCATGACTTTAATAAGGTACCAACAATGAAATGCAATAAGAAAGATGGATGTTCAAAGGCATTTTTATTAGTTCATGTGAGGTATTAATATTAGGGGACATTGCTCCTGATGTCTCCAAGAGAGGACCAATCAAAGGATAAAAGATTCACATCTTAGGGAATGTAGTGTGTCGCATCACCATTAAGAGGAATGAAATATGGTGAGATAGATCAAAATCTTGAAGGAAATTACTCCACATGTCACCACAAAGAGGAAAACACATTGCATGAAACAAGAAAATAACATCAAGGAACATGGAAAAGAAAAATGCAAATGAAATCATGCCAATGTATGCCACCACTACCAACTTTAAAGAATTTTCTAAACACCATGTGATAAATTACTGTAAAGTAACCAAAACATAAAAAAGGAAAAGAGGGTTTTCCCCCAAAAACACATAAGGGATATATGGTTCCCACTCAGTATCTATCTTTGCTGCAATGCTATTAGAGAGTGGGAAACTATCATCATTCCCTAAATACAAAGAGAGAAAAAACAAAATGAAAAACCTTTCGAGTCAACATGGAAGAGACATAGGGTGTCTCAATGCCTTGCATCATCCCCAAAAGGAAAAAACAAGACAAACAATGGAAATGAAAGGAAAAGAAAAAATGAAAATATTTTGGGTCAACATGGAAGAGACATATGGTGTCTCAATGCCTTGCATCATCCCCAAAAGGAAAACACAAGACAAACAATGGAAAGATAAATGAAACTAAAATTTAAAAACAAATGAAAAGGAAAAAATCTTACGACATTGAGAAGAATGTAGGTAGAATATAGGAATGCACATAGAGAGGAAACATCAAACAGTATAGGGGATCACATTACACACATGCAATCAAAAGAAAGAAAAAAGGAAAATAAAAAGACTAGTAAAGTAGATGTGAGTCAACAATCCAACAGGTCATACACATCCCAATCTTGTTTAGTATATGAAGGATGTAGATAACTAGCTAGAGGGACAACATAAAGTGTTATACTAGGAGAATCACCAGGTTCAACACATGGCATATTAATTGGTTTAGGAGGATCATCATGGTTGTTATTATTGAAGCTCATCGAAGAAGAAAATAACAAATTCAACTCATTGTGCTTGCTCATAAATTTTAGTTGTTTCTTCATCGTCATCCAAGTTAACCACAACAGGAGGATGAATGATAATATCCATAGAAGGTGTTAGTCCTTGTTGTGTTAGAGATGTAGGATCTATTTGTTCTGGTAAGGGAGGAGCCTCATCATTTATTGCTTATATCAAGTTTGGATTTTGATTTTCATTGTTGTCCTCTTCATTCATCTTTCGAGAAATAGCACGACATCTATGCCTACACTCTAGAATTTTTGTTTCTTTTATTATGGTTTTCAAGCTGCATTTGTGTAGGAGCAGGTTTGTTAACCATAGGTTCATTTAATTATTGTGAGGGAAGAATAAAAGAAACCATGAAAGGTTGTTCAACCACTTTCTCTTTGGGTTTATAAATTTTCTTAGGAGGCAGAACAAGACTTGTTTGGTTTTCTCTTGGCCTTTTGTAGGAAATAGGAATGGAATTTTTGATGGATAGGACTTGGTTTGACGGAAGGGCTTTAGTTTCAATATTGTTTTCTTCAAGGGGAGGAGGTTTGATCATGGGTGGAGGAAAATTCTCAAGGGATAATTTGGCTATGCATTTTTCTTTGAAATTTTGGTAGGATAGAAAACAAAAGTACTCACGGGGTCTTATAGGTTCCATGGGCTCAAGCCAAAAATAATCGAAGGAAAAATTTCCATGGAAAGACGAAGGTCTAAAGCCACTATGGTTCATGGTAAATATTTCATTGCTGACTGGAAACTTTAAGCACTTATTGACAATGGATGGGACCACATTCATCGAGTGAATCCATTTATAGCCTAGATTCACATGAAATTGATTTGAATTAGAGATAATAGAGAATAATTCATTTAATTTCTTTGGTCCTACTTGTAAAGGGAGTGTGATCAATCCCATCATAGCATGATCAAAACCATCATGCAATTTAAAACATGCTTTTGGTTTATCATATTTATCTTGAGTGAGTTCATGCACATATAATAGTTCTTTTATGATCACATTTTCTCCATAGACATGATTAATTAAAATCCCAGGAGTGGGCCTGTCATTAATTCTACCGGCTATGTAAAGAGGACCATCAGGTGCATTTTTTATTGCTTCTCCTGAAGAGAAAGTAATGTCAATAGGAATTTTGGTATTTTTTTACGAGGCTCGATGTTAATAGCTCCTATCATTGTATTAATAGGACTTTTGTCACTAGCATTCATAGGATTTTGTTCATCATCATCCATAGGATTTTATTTGTTATGGCTTATTTTATTGTTATCTTTGCCAAAATTCATTACATCGGGCTTAGTTTCACTAGCCTTAACAAATGAAATAGTATGGTTAGGCATGGGATTGGTAAATATTTGCAAGTTTTGGTTAGAAGGAGCTACATATTTATTGCCTTTCTCATTCACACCTCCAATTTGGATATGATTGGAATCAATGAGGTCTTGCACAAGATGTTTAAGATGTTTGCAATGTTTTGTATTATGTACTTTTTGTTGGTGATAATCACAATAGGAATCGTGTCTAAAGCTAAGAGGTAACAACTTGCTAGGGTCAAGAGGTTGAATGGGAGGTAAGGTAAGCATGTTTTTTTTTAATAGCTGAGTCATGATATTCTAAAGTGTGTTAGGTAAGGGAGTAAATTGTGTTGCTGGATCCCCAAAGATATAAGGATTACTCTTCTTTATAGCAACTATTTGGGTATCAACTGGTTGGGTAGGTTGTGAGGTGGAATTTAGTTGAAGGAAAATTTTATGTTTTCTTCTTAAAGGCTAGTAGGTGTTTTGGTTTGAAGATTCATGTTTTTTAGGATGGGTAGAGGTGGGTTTCATTTCACAACTACCTATGGAATCCTGATAATCTCAAAGGGCAGTGCAGAAGTGCATGAAGGAAAGGAATTTCATCATCATGAGCTTGTTGTGTATCTTACTTTGTAAATTCTCTATGCACAACTTTTGAAGGTGAGAATTGAGAATCTTCACACTGATTTGGGAATAAAGTGATTGGTAACGAGAACTAAATTTAGTGACTTTTTCACTCTCATTTTTCTTACATCTCATCAAATCAGCTAATGTCATTTCAGGAACCATATTTACTTGGAAATGGTTAATAAATGATTCAACAAGTTCATTAAATGAATGAATTGAGTTATTCGATAATGCAAAAAACCAGTCCAAGGCAACATCTTTCAAGGATGAGGGAAAAAGCTTAGCCAAAATTTTATCCTCAAGGATAAAGTCACTACACAAAGTAGTGAAGGCATTAACATGATTAGAAAGATGTCCAAGCTTTCCTCCATATTTCTCAAATCTAAGGATCTGTATACCTTGTGGCATCAAAGTTCTTAATATCTCCAAATTAGTGGGTTGCTTTTGACATAGTATGAAGGTGGACCATTTTTATTTTTATTTATGGTGGAAACTTGAAATTGAATGGATGAAATGATTTGTAAAAGGTGGTTAATGATTGGATTTTTTGGTGTTTTTTCCAGCAGAACCTTGAAATCCTCTAAAGGGTAGTCAACCTTTATTCATAATAATCTTCAAGGTCAGTGTTGAATGAACAAGAGACTGATATGCAACATTTTTTCCCCCACACTTTAGGCTCTGTTAAACCTAGGAGGGTGATCCCAATAGTATACTTACAGATACTTGTGTGCCAAAGTACCTAGAACACTATAAACAAATGATTCTGCTTTATATGTTTAATGGACATACCACCTTAAAGGTTTGGCTAACCTCCATGGTAATGCATAATTTAAACATGATAAATGTAAAGCAATAAAATCCACACACACCCACAACAAGATAGATAAGTAATTTTGGCTTTAAATTGTGATTAGCTACTAAATTAACCAATAGAATGTAACATGAATAGCACACTTAAATCATTTCCTCATCCTTGGAACAAAGTCAATTCCAATACCTATACAACCTAATAAAAATTTAACACACAACATCAATTAAGCTTTGAAGACACTGCTTTATAGCATTTCAACATTATATCTTGACGACCACTTCTTATTAGCATCTTAGCACTTAGTTTAACATAAACCAATAGATTCAATCAATCATCTACATAAATTATTTGAATTAATAAGCAAGAACAAAACTAAACACCCACTAGAAATCAATGGAACAAATAAAATAACCCTTTATTATGTTATTCATAGCTTATAAAACCAGTACAGAGGAGAGAAAATGGCCTTGAATTTGTACCATTCATATTATTCTGCCAGTATTGCTATAAAAAATACATACATATTAACAAACTCAGACCCTAATACTTAACTCTGAAATTACAATGCTCTTTGTGAATAGTTATAGAAAAACCAAGCCCCTCAAAATGAAGAAGAAAACAACACTTAAGAAAAAGAAAAAAACCCTAAATGCACATAAAAAATAGACATCTAGAAAATTCAGCCCCATTGATCAATAACCGCCTTTGCATCTGAAGAATCTTCTATCTACACTTTGATTCATGCCTCCTGCACTTTCCTTCTTCACTTGGTAACATAAACTTACCATTTACCTGGAAGACTTTCACTCTTTATTTACCTTGGCCATGTTGTAATAGAAAACTTGTGTATTCATGAAGAACTACACTCCTCTTTTAGTTTTACCTCCAGATGAAAAATGTTTTGTCTTCACTGTGAAGTCCTTTTATTCTTCTTTTCTTTATTTGCAGTTGAAAATAATTTTTTTTCCCATGCATTATGTATTTTTTCTTTTACAATTGATTCATTTTACCACAATTTTAAGCCCTTTTCTTTACTTGTGAAAATTATAATTATTTCACCTAGCTTCACCAAGCACTTTAAATTTTATATTTAAAACTTTTCTCTTTGAAATGTGAAGGTATTTAAATCTTTTCTCAGGTAAATAAAAACAGTTTACCCGTGGGCCTTTATATTTTCCACCTTATAATTAAGGCTTCATTTTTTTTGCCATTTTAAAAGTGAAAGCTTTAATTTTTTTTATATCAAGTTGTCGTAACTCATTTACCCATGCCTTTTACCTTTGAATTTTACCATCAAAACAATATTATAAAACTAATTTTAAATTTTTTTGCGTGGGTCAACCATGAGCCTTCCTACTTCCCTACTGCTTTTCTCTTACTGTAGCATGAAGTCACATGGGCTGGTAGGGGACAGTGTATATTCATCCAAGTCTCTCCTTCTCTAGCCGTTGATCAAGCTTTTTGTATCACACCATGCCCTCATGCTAACGTCAGTCCTGGCTCTCGTGGGTGAGCGGGGAAAGCTTATTTCTACATTTATTTTGGTAATGGTGGAGTAAGCAAATGCCTACAATGGACAACATAAAAATCTATCACCTTCGCTGCCAAAGCCATGAGTGCATGGGTTTTCCCAGATGAGACTCAACAAAACACAAGGATCATTCACTAATTCAAATGGTACTTGCAAAATTTCACCTGTGGTATGCTTTTGCATTGAAGCGTGGAAGTTGTAAATGTCTACATTACAACCCTATCAATTGTACAATATGTATCTTGAGGGTGCTAGAGATCTGCACTTTATAAAATTCCTCTACAATCTTGCCATTGATCATCCTCAAAACATGCTCGAGAAAGTAGTCGAATGAAGACATTTCTTACAACAGCTTCTTGTTCTCAAAATATTGAAGTTGAAAATTTCTACATTGGAACCTCCCATCAAGCACAATAAGTGATTGAAGGTGCCCAATACGCCGCTCCCAATAATGTTCTTTCACTAACTTGCCACCGTTTTTCTTCATAATACATGAGTTGGGTAAAAAAAATTCTTTTGTAATATAAAAATCACCCCATTCACCTAGGACGAAGGTCACCATTTGAATCATTAACATCTCCATGGTATTTGCCACACTTCATAATGTAGCTCAAAAAAATTCTCAAAATGTGATGCCATGTTCTCTAGATCCTTCCCCTCTAACTCATTTTGTGCAACATTCAATTGTTTCTTTTGTTGTGAGCCAGTCAATTCTTTCAATCCCATGTTGTGCAGCATACAAAAAGCATTTAATGTATTCTTAACCATTTTAAATGAACACCCAACAGACTCTAACTTTAATGACATTTGATTCACACTTGAGCTGTGGCTACAAGACTTGGTATGCGCCCACATAGTTAGGAAACCCTAACAATAGTTTCCCAATAAAAATTTTCTTTCTCTGTATCATGTAGTTGATCAAACAGCCAAGTAAGATTAAATAGTATTGTGACCTTATCCTATGGTGAGTAAAATTAATACCTTCTACTTTCTTAGTAAGAAAAAGAAAGTTTCTCTCAAGATAAGATGTTATCTGAATGCAAGGATTAGCCACCCACATCTCATCTCGAATGGTCCCCTAAAATAAATCTATTAGCTTCTCATTGGCCATATCAAATTGGCATTTCATGTCATCATAAGAATCTATATATGCTTGAAAGTTTCTTAAAACCTCAAGAATGAATAATTTATGCATATCAAACCATTACAACATTCCATGAGATGATTTCTCTTTGAATTAGCCACTTGAAGACCTTGCATACCTTAACATGCTTCCTCAAATTGTGTCACATGTTGGGTCCCCTTGTGGGCCCAACTAATTTTTATTTTCTTCTAAAACAATTTTTTTATCTTGAATTGATCTAAGGCTACCTCTGAATTCTCTTGAGGTGAAAAAATGAATCAGGTAGACATCAAAATCCACCCTTAGGCACCTTGCACAATATTCAAAATAGGTCAAGTGACCTTTGGAATCGCCCTAGAAAACTAGTCAAACTACCTCCTAGAGTCATGAAAATGCATAGTCATGCAGACATCTGACCCAAACAATTAGTGCATCAAAAAAATTAGAAAAATTCATCTTGAGATGCAAGCTATTAATATCCAAAATGGCTCAGTCAGACTTTTCTACAACTGCACCTATCAAAAGCCAATTAGGGCTCACCAAGTCATCTCCTTGGAAAATTATCAAATCACCTCTTGGGAAGCTACCACTGGAAAAAATAGATCATTTAGGTCCATTGAGCATGTGTGTAAGAGGATTCTTCATCAACCCCTTTCCTTCTCAAAATATTAAGGGTCAAATTTGACCTTGAAACATTCTAGAAATGTAGATGTAAAAATAGAGCAACCTGCATTTTCTTTTGACCTGGTAAAAATATCAAACTTGATCCTATGGCTTTTAAACTGGACCAAGCAAAACATAATTATAAGGGGAATGAAGAATGACAATATATTTTCCATGATGATCACCTAGCTGTGAAATATCAGTCTGAATAGGAGGCCACTTCGCATGCCTGAGACTATGCAAACAAAAAAATAGTCCAAGAACCCTCCAACTTTTCTCTTCAAAACCTTATCAAAAATCATCACAGGATGCTGAAATCAAACATATGTGTTCACATATATCAAATGAATACACTCAAAAAGTAATTCAACATGAAAGAAAATGGTCTCCAAATTATGACCCTCCAAAGTAGGTCACTGAGGAATATTTTTTAGGGGCATTTTTGAGTGTACAAATCAAATTTCACATCATGGGCACTTAAAATTTCACAAAATTTGAAGGTTCCATCACGATAATTGCTTGTGGTTTGAGATGGAGGTGAATATGGTGGTGGCATGTATGTGATTGAAGGAAAAGTGAATGGATTTATTGTTGGAGGAGATATTAGGTTAGATGCCACATAGGTATAAGGAGCACTAGTGGAAATGTTCGAGGTAGGAAGGATATTACTAGTTGGTTGCATCGTTGTGGTAACTTGAGGATTGGTATAGGTCGTAATTGAGGTTATGGTTCAGTAGGGAGGAATTTGATTTCCTCCTTGGCTTTGCACACTATTTGAATCTTGGGTACCATTAGTGGTTGAAGGAAGATGTTTTCCACAGATGTGAGTTATGTTACACACAACTTATAGTCCTTCATCACTTTCCATCATCCAGTGAATACTATCTATGGTAGGTATAATGGTGTTTGAAATGTTTTTGGTACTCACGCTATCTTGTAAATGGGCTAAGTCTTCATGAATTTTCATTATATTTTCTTGAGGGATATGATCAACCATTGTTTGAACACTTGGCATAGAAATTGTAGGTAAGGTAGGAATAGAAAAAGAGGTATCAAAGGTATGGTCCATACACAGTGAACTAATACCAACACTAGAAGTAAGAGAGCTAGATAACCCAAGATCCACAATGAGTGTTTTATTGTGGGATGCCATGAGTCTCACACTTTGTCTCACCACAGTATTAGTAGTAGGACACTAGGTAGTACAACTCATGGAAGGGAGAAACCAAAGAAAGTGAAATGAACACAATATCCTATGCTTACAATTACACTTGAAATGAAAGAAATTGGAATAACAACAATTTCGCAAACTGTAACAAAAAACTAAAGGTAGCAAACAAAAGCACAAAAGAGAAATTTCAAACCCTAAAAATTGGAAAGTCAAAGTCAACAGGGACTAAGATGCATGTAAGGGCATCTTGGTCCTACTAGTGAAATTTTGAAGTTCCAGAAAGTGAAACAAAAAGAAAACAATAGAGACAAGATTTTGAGTCAAAAACCTTAAGTTCTAGGAAGGGTGTTTTTGTCCTAGCAGATTTTTTTGTTAGAAAACAACAAATTTTTGATTGTTTACAGTGTTCCCAGATTACCTACCTAGGGACCTGATATTTTGAAACAAAAAACTATGTAAATAAATGCAAGGAAAAGTGACTAGTGACATGCAATTGAATGCAAAGTTGAATGCATTTTGTTCAATTTTTGTATGCAATAAAAATGTTTCTAAATGCAATTAGGATGATGAACAATGCACTTTTCAATTTTTCAATGAGATAAAATGATGCAAGAAATAAAAAATGCAACCTATATGCACTTTCACTAATGCAAGAATGAATGCATCCTAGATCTAGGACTTTAATGAACTCCAAATCAAGATAATAAATTCCCTAAAATTTTGGGTTCACCAAAGTGAATAATAGGGAAAATGGAGCGCTTTATAACCTAGGTCATAAAACACCACTATTCTCTAATTATCTTCAAGGATGTCCTAGGAATATAAATTGGATTAACTATCAACCTCAAAGGTGAGTAAATTATCAAAAATGAAGACCTAGGAGGGGGTTCTTTAAGCTTTGAAGGGTTCATCAACAAGAAAAAGATTGGAAGAGACAAGATAACATTCAACTCAAAAAACCTAGTAATGCAAGATAAATGATTAATGTAAATGATGAAATTATGCAACAACAAGTTAGGGTATGTTTACCTATGAAGTCTAGAAATGTGATAAGGATTCTGGAAATGCAAAAATATTGTCCAAAAGTGCTAGGGAGGACTAAGACATCCTTACTATTGTCTTAGTCCCACTGTTGTTTATCTGGGTAGATGCGAAATCTTCGGATGCTGGAACCAAATCTAAAAGAATTTTTATAAAATACCTTCAGTAGTACTAAGATGCCATAGGTGGCGACTTAGTCCCATCTAGAATTTTTGAAATCTTTGAATGTGGTCCTGAGGCTCAATTTCTACACTTCCTTCTTCTCGGATCTCAAGTCCTGAAACTTCCAGATTTGGCATGTAGGTGAGTTTCTATAAAGATGACAACTTTACAACTTTGCACTTCAAATTATCTTCAATTATTCAACCTAAATTTGCAATCAAAAGCATACAAGAGAGGAAAAACTTGTTGATTTATAGTGAATTGGGGTTTGCCTTGGTCGAACCCCTTGTTGGTAATTAAACCTTGAAATGAAATTAAATGAAGAAGGGAAATAATGAATGAACAAAGTGCTATGTTGCAACTCATAAAACCATTGTTAAAAATTCTACAAACTTGTGTGAAATGGCTAGCTTGGATATAGGTCTTGAATCAAAGGAATTCTTGATAGATATGGAATTGAATTGCTTGCTTGAATCAAAACCCTACATCACAAATGTTAGCTCAAAAACACACATGATGAAGAATGTATTTGACATGATGGCTCCAAATGTTTGATTAATTTCTCTTGAATATTTGAATACTTGAATGGTTGAATCTTTAGAGTGCTTAGATATGAAAATGAGAGAACAAAACCTTTTATTTATACTTATCCATGCTTAATATCATGAAATTACATCACAAAAAGCCAACATATGAATTCATTAATTTAAGGAAGCTAAATCCCACTAAGATTTGAAATTGAATCCCAAAAATAACCTAAGGGGGACTAAGATTTGCCCAAGGTAGCATCTTAGTCTTGAGGCATTAAACTTGAGGTAGAGACTCCAAGAAGGGGGCCATTTAAGGTGCACTTGAAATCAGGGTCCCAAGACCTTTGGGGGACAAAGATGCCCTAGGTGGCATCTTAGTTCCAACCCAAAAATCAAGGACACACAACTAGAATCATTAAATTATCATTTATCCATTGATTTTTGTTGGGATTATCCATAAAAATATATAGTTTATTAGGCATGTGGATGCAAAATAGGACCAATTAAGATATAAACAAGGATAAATAAAGCATGGTGGGCCCAAACAAGTGTGAAAGTGTAAGGGTATGCATTTTCCTACACTATAATTGTAATATAAAGTGGACCTAATGTAGTGTTTTAATGTGTTCTACACATTCACATAGGATTTAGGACCCTCTAAACCTAAATTGACCAAATTTTTCCTTAATTTTATGTTGTAAAATGTATTTATTTACACTTTCACATTGGCATTTTGGGCTCCCTTGCATTTATAACCTTTATATCATCATTAAGAGGCCCCTATGACCCTATATTATTCATCACAGGGCATATTTCAATCAAAGACCCGACAAGATCAACATATAAGCTTAATTTACACAATCCTTGACAATTTAGCACTGAAAATAGCCCCTATGGGACCCATTTGCCACTTTGGGTGAATGAGTCCCATCTAGGTGGGACTCATTTTCCCATATTGGTGAATGAGTCCCATTTGTCCTATTTTGAAGGTTTGAGTGGGAAACATTTGGTTTTAAGTTCAAATTTTTTCTATTTTAGGCTCAAGGATTTAATAAATGGTCATTTGAGTGCATTTCCTATATAAACAAGCTTTCAAATCCTTATTTAACCCAAGAAACATAAGCCTACATGTTATCAAGTCAAGAAAGTAAGGGTTAAGCATTCCAAGACTTTACAAGATCATCAAGATAGCATTCAAGATGAATTTTAAGGCATTCAAGGGTAGAAATTTTTATCCATTTTTTTAGCAGTTTAAAATCAATGATCATGTAAATAATATCAAGTATCAAGCATTTTATTTAGCTAGTGTTGTGATGTAGCATTGAAGATCCAAGATCAAGAATTGTTCTACTCCTATTGTCAAGATCAATACCTACATTCTTCATGGCCATTTCATGTTGAGTTACAGATTTGTAAGACATAATTTACAGTACATAATTCAAGGTATCATTGTTCATGTTTCATGTTTCATGTCCTTGTTTCATTGTTTCATCATTTGGTTTCATTACCTAAAAGTGGTTTGAACAAGGCCAACCCCTATTCACTAACAATCAACAAGTTTTCTCCTCTTTACATGTGTGATTGTAGGTCTAGGTTTGTTGGAGATTGAAATATCATTGAATATTAGGTTACACGCTTGTTGGATTTGTATACCCATTTGCAAGTTCATAATCTTCACTAAAATGCCATCTACAACCCCAAAATCAGAGTTTTGGATCTAGAAACTTAGAGGAGTATATTGAGAAGACTGAGAAGAATAGACACAGACTTTGACTTTCTAGAAAATCCAAACTAGAATCATTCACCGCAAGTGGTGAATGAGTTCCACTATATTTTTTTTAGAGATCTTTGTAGATTTAGATACCCTTTTTTGGAAACTTGCTCCTACGCAAAAATCCAGAACTAGGATTGATTCACTTAGAATGGTGAATGAGTCCCAGTTGGTCAAAACGTCAATTTTTTTAGTGTTTCAGAGTTACAATTAGTCACTTCCATATTCCCAGGTGCATGTGATTCATCTTGTTTCTTTTCTATTCCATTTTACTAGAATTTATAGGTCATTTTGTAGATCATTGCATTGAATAAAGGTTTTAAATTTCATCTATTATTTCATTATTTTTTCCAGGTCTAAACTTGGTGGTGAATCCCTTATTAGATCATATTCATCTCCTAGGACAACCCTATTGCAAGATCTCTTTATCTTTTTCATTGAGATCTCTAGGGTTATCCTTGAGTGGAAGCCTTGAAAGTGGGCATGATAGCACTTAACAATCATCATAATATACCCCATTTTTGTTGGTTCTATTTTAGTGAACCTGTATTTAGAACACTTTCTTTGTGATTTGGAGTGCATTATCATCTTAGATCTAGCTTTCATTGACTTTGCATTATGGCTTGCATTAGTTAATTAGCATTCTAGGTTTTTAATTTTTTGCATTAGTGAAAGTGCAAAGAGGTTGCATTTTTCAATCTCAAATCATCAAAAATCATCTAAAAAATACATTTGCATTTAGTTTACAGATCATAAAACCAAAAAGCATAAAAATCAATTGAATTTTTTTTAAAAACATAAAAAAAAAATCGTTACTAGGACTCGTTCACCACCTTGGGTGAATTAGTCCCAAAATAGACCTCAAACAACCTTTTATAGCATTAAAAACCTTGTTTTTCACTTGTATTTTCTGCCATTGGTTAGCTATTTTAGTTGGTAGAGTTTTTGTTACATGCGTTTTACTAAATCTAGCTTAAATTGGTCCATTTCATGAATTCCTTATTTACAATTTTGCATTTACAACATTTCATTTTCAGATCATTGCATCATGTAATTAGTAAGTTACCTTGTTTGAAATCTAAAAATTGCATTTCATTTTAGGTCTTTATATTGCATTGTGAGTTTGCATAGATTATTTTTCAAAAATGTTAGTTTCAGTCTTTTCTAAGTTTGCGAAGAAAAATATAGTCACTAAGCATGTTAGTCATTCATTTAATGAATTCCCTAGTTATGAGAGTCTCTTAGTGAAAGAGAGTGAAAATGTTGACATTTTACTTTAACCTACACCCCCAAATATCTCTCCTATATGTGGGAATGATGTGATCAAAGAAGATGAAAATATAAACAATCTTGAAGATCATAGTCTCTCTTCTCCTAATACCTCTCCTACATGGGACAAAGGTATTTCAGTGTTAGAAGATGCACTCATTGAGAATCATGAAATTGTTGAAAGCTTCTCTTCTATTAACTCTACTACATTGGAAGATATTTTAGCACAAGATAATGGCATCATAGCCATATTTCTAAAAATCACCTTACCTAATTTCCATTCTCCCTTTGCTTGTGAGAATGATTTAGTTGAAGAGGATGTAATTATAAATGATGAGGATCTGTTGGTGTTAGATAATCAAACCTTTAAGGTCTATAACAACCCTCTTTATGATCCTTCCCCTACCTATCCTATTTTGGAAGACATTAGGGAACAAAGGAATGAAATCATAAATGATCATGAAAATCATACATGTACTTCTCCTAGTATCTCTTATAGTTATGAAGAAGATACTTTGATTGATTAAAGTCATGGGAATCTTAGTTTTCCCTCTTCACCTAAGGAAAAACTTATTGAACAAGACAATTCAACCATTGATCACTCCCCTACTTGCGATGAAGTCCTTTTGGAAGAACCCATAATTGAATTTCAAGAATATGGGTATGTGCAAGATCATGATGGGCCAAAAAGTGGCGATATCTAAGTGATATGATGGCCCATGTGGCTGACGAATTTTTTTTACCCAAAATTGATGAAACGAAAAGGTTTTTTAAAGGAGATGGGTACGTGCAGGATCATGATGGGCCAAAAAGTGGCGATATGTAAGTGATATGATGACCCATGTGGCTGACGACTTTTTTTTAACCCAAAATTGATGAAACGAAAAGGGTTTCTAAAGGAGATCCTCATCTTTCCACCCATATAAATTATGCTTTACTTTGAATTTAATAAATAATTATTATTCATTTTCTATTTGAATTACGGAAAAAGTCCTGATTGATAGGCTGATTGAAAAAAATCTATAACTTTCAAATGGTATCACAATTTTTGAATCCAAAACATGTGTCACATTCTATGCTTCACATACTATAGGATTAAAAAAAAAAATTGAATTTCATGAAGTTTTGACCAAGTTAAGGTGGTTAGACAGACGAGTTTTTATATTTCTTAAAAGTTGTAATAAAAAAATCATAATTAATTATTTACTTCGAAAAAAATTAAAAAGAAATATGCATCACATTGGGACATGAGTCCTCTACTTATATCTAAAATATTATAAAAAAATATTATCATTTTATTGTGGTTAGGGTGGTCAGACAGACACCTACTTCTTATTTTAACCCTAAAATTTAAGTACTAGTGCATTGAAATTTCAAATTTTGACCAAATAGATATATTTTTAAAAAATGAAGATCTAGTAGTTTAGAAACTACATTCAATTTTATACAGATTCTATTTTTACATGTTTTTGAAATAATATAGATAACTTATTCAAATTTTTACGTCAAGTTGCCTAACTCTGATTTTCTGAGTTTTATTGCCACTTAAGGGCCTGTTTTTTCCATGATGATCCTGGACATACCCAGATTCTTAGTTTTCCACCAATATAAATTATGCTTTACTATGAATTTAATAAATAATTATTGTTCATTTTCTATTTGAATTACGACTACAGTCCTGATTGATAGGCTGATTGAAAAAAATCTATAACTTTCGAACGGTATCACATTTTTTGAATCCAAAACATGCATCACATTCTATGCTTCACATAATATAGGATTTTAAAAAAAAGAATTGAATTTCATGAATTTTTGACCAAGTTAAGGTGGTCAGACATACGAGTTTTTATATTTTTTAAAAGTTGTATTAAAAAAATCATAATTATTTATTTACTTGGAAACAAATTACAAAAAAATATGCATCACACCAAGACACGAGTCCCCTACTTATATCTAAAATATTATAAAAAAATATTATCATTTTATTATGGTTAGGGTGGCCAGACAAACACCTACTTCTAATTTTTTCCCTGAAATTTAAGTACTACTCCATTGAAATTTCAAATTTTCACCAAATAGATTTAAAAATAAATAAAATAAAACTAGTATTTTAGAAACTAAATTCCATTTTCTACAAATTATATTATTACATATTTTTGAAATAATATAGATAACTTATTCAAATTTTTATGTCAAGTTGCCTAACTCTGATTTTCTCAATTTTATTGCCACTTAAGGGCCTGCTTTTTCCATGATGATCCTACACATACCCATGTTTGGTTTGTAGTTCTCCTAAAAAATATCCTCATAGGGAGGATATCATGGTAAAATAAAATGAAAAAAATATTAATGTGGCTCCTTAAGTAATTGTAAAAATGTTAGTTTAGATTTCCCTTTATTAGAAATACATCATACCAAGACCGATGAGGTTATAAATGTGCAAGTGTCCATTAGGTCCCCATTGACTATTGGACCTCCTAAATAGCCCATGAGACATCCTAAGAATATCCTAATCCTTTACCCACCTTCAAACAAACAACAAAATCAAAACAAACCTAAAATTATCCTTTACGGGCACCTAAGAACAAGGTTTTGCAGAAGCTAAGTCATAATATCATTGCTCATACATATAAAACTAGAAAAAATCCACAACCAAGACAAAAACCTCCAACACCCCTCCCATTCCCTGATCTTATCTTACCAGGACCCCCTCATTTTCCTTCACAAAGTGGAAAGGATTACAATCTTGTTGAACAACTAAAGAATAATCCTGCTAAGATATCATTGTGGGACCTTATTCAATCATCCCATCATTACCATAACATGATTCAAATTTCCTTACAACAAGTTCCTATCCCTTCCAATGCACAACTAAATGACATAGAATCCATATTTCAAGGAATAAATACTGACATTGTTTTCCACCAAAGTGATCTCCCTCCTCTAGAAGTGAAAAAACAAAATGAAGCTTTCATAATAATTTCTCAATACAAAAGAAAAAGGATAAAGAGAACCCTTTTTGGAAATGGATTTTCTCTTAATGTGTGTAGTGTAAACCTTTTGGATAGGATTGTTGTGGATAAATAAAAAATTAAACCTGATTCTTTATCTATTAAGGGATTCGACAATGTAGGAAAACAACCACTTGATGTGATCACTTTGCCTATTACAGCTAGACAGGCCACATTAGAAACACTGATCCATGTTACACCTCATGATATTTCATATAATATCCTTTTAGGTAGATTTTGGATTCATGTAATGAATGGGTTTGCTTCTACTCTTTATTGTAAAATGAAGTATATCTACAAGAACAAAGTGTACACATTGGATGCTAATTATGAGCCCTATAGTGTTTTACAACTCGAGAAAAATAAGGAAAATACTTGGAAAACATTAACACCAACTACACAAGTAGAACCCATGGAACAGAAAGACAAAAAAAAACACATTGAGGAAGTCACGAAGCTATTAGAAGATGATTGGGGTTCCTTATATTTCACACCAACATTCATCAGAGAATAAAAGATCATAAACAAAGACTCTAGAAAGGGAAAAGAAAAAGTAGTAATGTCAGCAAAAAATCTGGAAGACCCTTCGAAAGCATCCACCTCAACTAATTTAGAAGAAAAGGGGTATGTGCAGGATCATCAAGGAAAAAAACGACCCTTAAGTGGCAATAAAATTCAAAAAATAAGAGTTAGGCAACTTGACATAAAAATTTGAATAAGTTATCTATATTATTTGAAAAATATGTGAGAGTAGAATCTATAGAAAATTGAATGCATTTTCTAAAGTACTAGGTTTTTTTTTTTTTTAAATCTATTTGGTGAAAATTTTAAATTTCAATGCAATATTACTTAAATTTCAAGGAAAAAATAAGAACTAGGCATCTGTCTAACTACCTTAACCACAATAAAATGATAATTATTTTTATAAGATTTTAGATATAAGTAGGGGACTCATTTCCCGATGTGATGCATATTATTTTGTAATTTTTTTCCAAGTAAATAATTAATTATGATTTTTTTATTACAAATTTTTAAAAAATAAAAACTTGTATGTCTAACCACCTTAACTTGGTCAAAACTTCATGAATTTTTTTATATTTTTAATCCTATAGTATACGAAGCATAAAATGTAACACATGTTTCAGATTAAAAAAATGTGATACCATTTGAAAGTTATAGATGTTTTTCAATTAGCCTATCAATCAGGACTTTAGTGATAATTGAAATAGAAAATGAATAATAATAATTTATTAAATTCAAAGTAAAGCATAATTTATATTGGTGGAAAGCTAAGAATCTCCTTTAAAACCCCTTTTCGTTTCATCAATTTTGGGTAAAAAAAAATCGTCAGCCACATGGGCCATCATATCAATTAGATATCACCACTTTTTGGCCCATCATGATCCTGCACATACCCAAAGATAACATACACAACAAAATTTGATGAAACTAACTATCAACAACTTTCAAATCCTAAAGAAATGAAAAAGATTTATGGAAGAGGTTATGAAATTACGAAACAACTTGGTTATAGTGGAAAAGGATGTGGTTCTAGAGAACAAGGTATCCACATCCCTATAGAGCCTCACACACAAGGACAAAACTACAAGTCTTGGTTATTGTCCTTAGATAGAAACAAACAATCCCTCACTTAATATCAACACTATCACAAAAAATCCTTCTAAGCCAACTTTAACATTAGTGCATCCTTAACTCCTAGACACTAGTGATCTCAATTAATATCCTTTGAATGAAATGAAAGAAACTAATAAATCTTTGCTTAGTGTCAATGTCATCACAAATTTGAATTCATTAGATTTTACACCCTCCTGTAAAGGAGAGAACAAAATTTTGCAATCTAAAGAGTCTTTTCTAGGTATGACATCTTGTACTAAGAAAGAGATATCTTTGTCACAACATAAAGGAACATCTTCTATCATTTATCAAGAGGGTATCTTGTTGAGACTCCTCCAAGATCATTTGATATCCCTTCCTCCAAGAACACGAAAGAAATTTTATTAAAAGATTTCATTTTGCACATATCATAAAATTCATGGTCATTCTACTAATGAATGTAAAGATTTAAGTGATAAAATTAAACATCTCAAGGAGTGTGGTGCTCTTCCTTGTGTTGAAGCACCTAATTCCTCTAACTAATACTTACTTTCATCCTGTTCAACTCATCCTTGTCCTACACTATGTGGGGGAAAAGGGTTAGGTAGCCTTGTCCTCGTATGTCATTTTTCGTTGTCTCTTTTGGCTAGTTGATCACCTTTCATGTACATATAAGAGAAAGCTTGGGATGTGGAGGAAATTCCTTAAGTTAACTCACATGTGACATACTTATTCATGATGTAGTTCGATTCAAAAACATATGACTTGGTATAGGGATTTATGAATAAGCTCTCATGTCTTCTTCTACTATAAAGAAATTTCTCACAACAATGGTGTTAGCAACTACTTTAAAGTGGGGGCATACATCGACACTCATGTTTCACTATGTGATTTTCTTTCTTCTTGCGATGCATCCTTTTCTTGGTGGTGTCATCGGATTTGATTTCCTCTGAGAGAGATATTTCTTTGACTTGTCCTCTCTTGGAGACATTAGGTACAGTGTTCCCTAAGAAGAGACCTTGCACGAATTAAGAAAAATCCATTTGAACAAACCTTACACTATTTTACATTTACAATTTCTATGAGTTTCAAGCATACAATGTTTTTCTTGCCTCATGGAGCTTGAAATTCATTTTGCATGGTGCCTTATTAGACTTATTAGAAGGTATAACTTTTGTACAGTTTGATCTGGAAGCTTGATCGAGGTAGGAATTTCCCTATAGCCACTCACGTGTGTGTGAGCGGATACTTTCCATGAGTGTATGTTTCTCACCTTCTTGGATTACTCACCCAACAAACATCCAAGAGTTTCATTGCCTTAGAGTGAGTGCAAATTTTCAAAAAAAAAACTTACATCCGATCCACATCATGTTGGACAAATGGTCGAGACCTAATCCACTTAATTTTATTTTTGCAAGTTCCTTTCTTTTAGTTATTGACATTGCATGATTGCATATCTTGATGTTGCATATATCATACACTGTGTGTGTGTCATGTCATGCTTATGTCGATTTGACTTAGGATCTTGGGTCCTCGGGGCTTGATCACCTCCTCAATCTTTGTTATGCTAGACAATACGCATAGATACACTTGGACCCCTTTTGAATGTCTACTTTAGTGTGAGTTTGAAGTAGCTTCATCCTCTCACTAAAGTGGGGGTTAAATAGAGTCACAAAAAAAGTTTCCTTGCTTAATTTAGGAATAATTATTGATAAATGGGACTTGATATTGCATTGATATAGTGTTGTGATGCATTTTCCACATCCACATTAGGACTTGGGCACTTTTAAAGCTAAATAAACTTAACTTTTCCTCAATTTAATGTTGTAAAGTGTATTTATTTACATATACAAATTAAATTTAGGAGGCGTATAAACTAAAGTGGACCTAATATAGTGTTGTAATGTGTTTTTACACATTCACATAGGATTTAGGACCCTCTTAAGCTAAATTAACCCAATTTTTCCTTAATTTGATGTTGTAAAATGTATTTATTTACACTTTCATATTGAATTTTGGGATCCCTTACATTTATAACCTTTATATCACCATTAGTAGGCCCCTATGACCCTATGTTACACATCCCAAGGAATATTTCAATCAAAAACCTAACAAGATCAACATATAAGCTTAATTTACATAATCCCTGATAATTTAGCACTAAAAATAGCCCTTGTTGGACCCATTCGACACTTTGGGTGAATGTTTCCCATCCAGGTGGGACTCATTCACCCAGTTTGGCAAATGAGTGCTATTTAGCCTATTTTGGAGGTTTGAGTGGGAATTTTTTTGTTTTTTCAAATTTCTTCTATGTCAGCCTTGGGGATCTAATAAAGGATCATTTTAGTGCAGTGCCTATCTAAAAAATCTTTCAAATCCTTATTTCACCAAAGAAACATCAGCCTACATGTTATCAAGTCAAGCAAGCAAGGGCTAAGAATTAAAAGGCTTTATGTACAAGATCATCAAGATAGCATTCAAGATCAATTTTTAAGGAATTGAAGGGCATAATTCTTCATCAATTATTGCAACAATTCAAGATCCATTATCATGTAAATCATATCAAGCATCAATAATGTTATTGAGATAGTTTTGTGATATAGCATTGAAGATCTAAGATCAAGCATTGTTCTACTCCTACTGTCAATATCAAGACCTAAATCCTTCATGGCCATTTCATGTTGAGTTGAATATTTGAAAGAAATAATTTACAAGAAATCATTCAAGGTATCATTGTTTCATTGTTTTATCATTTGGTTTGATTACCTAAAAGGGGTTTGACCAAGGGAAACCCCTATTCACTAACAATCAACAAGTTTTCCCCTCTTTACATGCATGATTGTAGATCTAGGTTTCTTGGAGCTTGAAATGTCATTGAAGATTAGGTTATAAGCTTTTTGGAGTTTTCTCCCTATTTGAAAGGTCATAATATTCACGAAAAGTTCATATACAACCCCGAAATCAAAGTTTTGGATACAAAAACTAGGAGCAAATTGATCAGACTTAGAAGAGAAGACTCAAACTTTGAATTTCTAGGAAATTTAAACTGGACTCATTTGCCACAAGTGGTGAATGAGTCCCATTGTAGGTGTTTTTCAAATATATTTGTAGATTTAGATACCCTTTTGCCTGAAACCTCCTCTTATGTAGAAATCCAGAACTGGCACTGATTCGCCCAGAATGGTGAATGAGTCCCAATTGGTCAAAAGGTCAAATTTTCTAGTTTTTCAAAGTTCCAATCAGTCACTACCAGATTCCCATGTGCATATTATTCATCTTGTTTCTTTTCTATTCCAATTTACTAGAAGTTATAGGTTAGTTTGTAGATCATTGCATTGAATTAAGGTTTTACATTTCATATAGCATTTCATTATCTTTTCCAAGTCTAAACTTGGTTGTAAACCCATTATTAAATCATATTCATCTCCTAGGACAACCCCATTGCAAGATATCTTTCTCTTTTGCATTGATATCTCTAGGGTTATCCTTGAGTGGAAACCTCAAAAGTGGGTGTGATAGCACATAATCATCCATCAACCATTTTTGTAGGTTCCATAACCTAGAAAATATTGGACTTTGCTAGTATGCAAATCATGAATGCATTTTGGTGTGGATCCTAGCATAACAAAAATCTCTAGTCCATGCCCTCCTTTTTCCATTTATTTTGACATTATGTATATTTGTGTATGTTTTCTTGCTATATTTCATACATGTGTGTTTTCCTTTGTGCTCGTGTTGGTTTTCCATGGAATCTTGGATCCTTGGGGATTGTACACTCCCCCTAGATCCTTAGTCATCCTATCTCCTTGAAAATTGGATAGTAATACCCTTCTTGACATATATTTTCTACTTTAGTGTGATTCTGAGCATAAGGTCATATTCTCACTAAAGTTGGGGCTAAATGTAATGCCATAAATTTTCACCCTTGACAATTTCAAACTATATTTTTCTCCCCCTTAAATTATTGGACCTAATTGAACCCCTAATTTCCTAAATTATGCATTCCATGACCTATTTTTAACAATTACTGACAAATTGCAAGAAAAACACAAATGCATTCATCTAATACTTTACCCCCAACACCTTAATTTCAAAAAAATAGGTCTAGGACATAGACGCCCTATGGAAAATGAGTCCCATTATAGTAAAAGTGTCCCCCTATTTTGGATCCATATTCAAATATGTTGGTGATGGAACTTTATGATTCACAATTAAAATGTCCAAAGTTGGCCATCAAAATTTAATTTCTGAGAAATTGAATAATTGCATATAAATACCTAGTTATTGAATCATTTCAAATCTAATAAGGAGAATCTAGAAACTACTGGTAAAAATTATAATCATGCATTATCAAGCAAATCAAAAGTATATTTTTAGTGTTTTATTGCAATAATTCAAGGTCCAAGCATCATGTCAACATATGTGAGTTTGTGCATGTTCATTTTATCATTTTTTGTAAAGGATAACCCCTTTTCTAGGTTGTTGAATACCAAGAAAACTAAGAGGGGGAGGGAGGTGAATAAATATTCATTTAGGCCACTTAAACATTTAAACATTAATTCCATATAGCATATTCAATTTTCAGTAGAAAAAGGAAAGCATGAAAGCAACCATCAAAGCACATAACACATGAACACCTTATTTTTATGTAGAAAACCCAAATTCAGAGAAACCATGGTGGAGATTAGCTCACAATATATTATAAATAGTTATAGTATATTAGATAAGTGCTCACTAAAAATGGACTCACTATCCAAGTGGACTAACTACCCACTAAAAGAAGAAAAGATAGAAGAGATTGTGGCACATAGCCAAGATTGGAACTATTACAAATACATCTACAACATGCTGGGATACAATTCCATTGAATCTCAATATTTTCCATGGAGGGGGACATCTTAAGATATATCATCTAAACCAAAGAAAATAGGGTTCCACCTTTTGGGAGATGGAACTAGCGTTAGAACCTATTTCACTCTTAGGGCGGGTGCATGGAAATGGGTAGAAATTCCGTGGACACCCTCAAAAAAAAAGTTTGAAAACCATAACGTGAGTTTGTTATAACGCATTCGCATTATGTCTCCATTAAGTCTAGGCTAGGTTTCAGAAACTACAAAGAAATAACACGAGCACATTATAACACGCTCATGTTATTTACTGTTAAAAACAAAAAAATAAATGCAAATCTCTCATTTTCATTTCAACTAGTTTTTTTGTTGCACCCGCAGCCAAAAATCGCACAATATCGTACTCGCGTTCTAGGAGGAGAATCTCTTCACCAACAATCTGTATTTCTTCACAACAATTGCGCCATTATGATAGGGAGCTGTGATAGGTAAGGATTCTATGGTTTTTATTCTGAATTTGTTAGTTTTAGGTTGAATTTGATATCTATTGTTTTTCAAGTTTTAGGAGATGCAAATCAACCTGCAAACCCTCAAAATCTTCAACAGGAAGACCAACCAAATCCTCAAGATGAAAATCAACCACAACATCAACCTCCTCCACCAATCACACAACCCCCTCCTGGCACTCAACAAAATTTAATGAGTGAAATTCAGAACAACAAAAAACAAATTGAGGATTTGATCAATAGGTTGAGTTATCCAAATGGTTCAACCGTAGAAAGAATCACCCTAGCAAATTGATTGAAAGATATGTTAGAAAACATAGATTCAATTAGCAAACAAATAACTAGATGGGAAGATAGGAGGCAAGCGGCTAGGGACTATTATGCAAATAAACTATCATACAAGGATGTGAAGGATTTAAAAATTACAAAAGGTGATTTGTGCTCATTATTCACTGACGCATGCACAAATCAAAATCTTACCCTCAATGCGAAGATGTTTCCTATCCATTGGTGCCATCACCGATAGATTAGGGACCGGTTTTATGATAGGTGGTACATGGTCTTCGATTACCCACCGTGCAACAATTGTGAGGTCCCGCAATATCTCCTTAGGAAACTATATAGTGAGTTCATATTGAAAAAAATCCCAAATTATTTTGATATGAGGGATTTCCAAGGGAGAGGTGGGGGGTCAGCTTAGGATAGACCTGGTGCACAGCCGGATCCTACGCGGCAAGGTAGATGATCTCTCGCTAGGCCACCTTGTGAGCACATTGTTATGCCTTCCGTCATGAAGGAAAGTGCTGATGTAGAGACATCGTAGGCAATCAGCACTTTGACCTAGAGTGTCATCCATCATACTAGCCCTATTCTACAGTGCCATCCAGGGGAGTCTTCATGTGGTGGCCTTCGAACACATGTGTGTCAATCTTGTGGGGCTACTTGTTCACATGACCCCATCGACCCTTAGGAGACTGGTACGTAGGATCTGTCTACAGCTATGGAGATGGAGAGGGAAGCTAACATTTTGCATGAGGAATATGGCATTGATCATCAGGTAAAAGTTAGTGCATGTGTTCATTGAATTTAATTTATTAAATTTCAATTTTCAAATGCAAGATTAATTAAAAATGTTTTATGATTTTAATAAAATTTCAAGGTCATAGTGTTGAGATTGGATACACTAACCCCTCACCAACCTATTTCTACAGTACACCTATCACTAGGGTATGTAACTAGTAAACAATTATAAATTTATTGCATGTTAATGGCAATTTAATATGCAATTTTGGATGTTGAAAAAACTAATATTGGAGGTTTTGATGGAACACTTCCCAGTGGTGGTGGATTTACTCAAACCTTCATGCAGGTAATAGAATAAAGAGTTTAACAAATGAATCAAGTACTTAATAGATTTTTGTAGTTTGTACATGTACATCGTTGATTACGTTAAATAATTTGTTGTTTTATTTTCAGTTGTTGCGAGACGATACACCTCTGAATGTGACAAGGGCAATGGATATTGGTGTGAAATCTTCTATAAAATCCTCGATGGCTCTGACAGAAGAGGTATGAGGAAAATTAGTAAATTTCAATTTACATTTGTTGTTATAGATGTTAGTTAGTGAAAAATCAAAGCATTATTGATTCACGTAGTTTATTTTTTATTTGTATGGTTTATGTAGGGCTTGAGCACTGAGCATGGGTGTGAGAATATTTCCCCCATGGAGTGAGATTGTGAGATGGTTTTAAGTGATTATTTTGTCAAATATATCATTTTTTATAATGTAATTTCTATATATTCATGTCTTTACTTCTTATTGTAACAGTTAAAACTTCACCTTGAACTAAACCCTAGGATGAGTAGCAGGAGCACTACACGAGTGCAGCAAAAATGAGTGACAGACCTATTTCCATCCGAGCGAAAGGAAAGGGAAATATTTTATTTCTAGGGCATGGAGAGCAATGACTTTTGATTCTAGAGTCCTTTGTTGTATGCCTGCATGGCACTTTTGTACATATTTTTTAATGGACATATTTGACATTGTATGCCTAGATGGCATTCTCGTAATCCTATATGGCTATTTTGTACATATATTTCATACTTATATCGACATATATTGATGTATGCCTACATGGCTATTTGGTTAATACAAATATCTTTTATCGATGCCTGTCCATATTTGCATTCTAGATTGATGGTTCAATAGATATGAGTTACATGTATTCAAGTGTATACTTTACAACTTACGTGTATACTTTGTGACTTATGTGTATTCGAATGTATACTTTGTGGCTTACATGTTTTCATGCAAATACCTTGTATTCGTGCATATACTTTGTTTTAATTTGTGTATACTATGTATTCGTGTGTATACTTTTTGAGGCTTACGTGTTTTTGAGTACTTGTACTTCCCTTATTGACATGTACATGTTTGAATTATTCACATGTATAATTATTAATTGGTTAGTCCTAGCATTGATCTATGCCATCCTCAATGCATGATCCTTGAGATGGAGTAAGAACACCCTCAAGGTCAAAAGGAGTTTCACATGCATTCTTCATAGGCTCATTTTGGTAGTGAAACCAAAAACCTCTTGCATCATTGAAACAAATTTTTTTTCCTTTATAGTAGATCTGAAGCCATTATCATTCTCCATTAGTTCTTCATGTATCCACTCCCCATTAATGGTTGTCTCATGACCTTCATGAAACCAAGCACTTATCTCATTTTTGATAGAAGAAATGTATGAAGATTTATCTTCCTCCTTATGAACCATTCATTATCATGAGAGATGGGTTCTTGTGAACCACTACTGATGAATCATGGGTCAATGAGTTTGACTTGTAAAACTACACGATTGAATCCTGATAGCAATATCACAATATTTATATATCTAAATGTGTTATTTCCTTCAGCTAAAATTTGTGCTTATACTTATGTGATTGATGTATGTTTGTGTATGGGATCATAGTAATTTCTATTTGATGATGCTATTGTGTCTTTAAGGTTTATTTATTAAAGGGTGCATGAAACAAGTTTTAAATCCTTAAAAATCTTTGAATTTATTAGGTTTTTCTATTTGTCAAGTCTAGGGTCTAAGCCCAAGTCCAAGTCAAAAAATGGCTTGTCAAGTCCGAGGCGAGTCCTAGTCTTGTAACACTGGTGTGAACACATCAAGGAATAATGTATATGATGATGAAGAGAGAACCCATCCTTGTTTCCAAACAAACCATGGTATAGATATGGTTGGTCGAGATAAAACATCACTCTTCTAGATAGTTTGAACCATAATCTTTCATGGCTACAAACACACCTTCATTACATGTGTGTTCTTGATCCTACTGAAGAAATGGTGGAACATGTTGTAGATCAAATATTGCAACCCTAAGTCCACAAGAAGGTTACTTGTCCTGATTTCCATAAATATCCTTAAGATGTTCATCCTTCTTGAGTAATGTGAACTATTGATGTCATCTAGATCTTTGAAACTGTCTACAATCATGTGCAATACTGTAGAAGCTAGAGCTATATCTAATACTACAAATGACTGCTCAATGGAATCCTGATAGCAATATCATAATTTGACACATTGTAGAAAATACCTCCTACTTATCAATTGATGAGCTAAAGGGGCTCTATAATGAATGTTTCATAAGGTACAACACTTGCTGAAGGTTTTGCAAATGGGGTTGCAAGCTACGTGGGCTTAACCTTGGGGAAAAAAATTCATGGTTAAGCACTTGAGCTGGAGTATACTGGAATGGGTGACCTCTCGGGAAGGCCTAGTGCCTCACCTCTATGAGAATCACCTAGATGTAATGAGTGATAACTAGGCCATTCAATATCAATTCAAATCTATTGCTTTAAGCAACTTACAAATTTGCAACTTTAGACTCCTCCAACTTAAGGGATCGATCCGGTGGAACATAGCTCAGAGAGATTCCACATGTTTTGGTGCAAAAGAGGACCATGCATAGCGTAAAAATACCTATTTGGATGTGTTGGAATAGTCTGCTTGGTCACACAAGTTGTAGAATTAAAGTTGCACCACTTTTCACTACTTGCATTTGATGCTTTTTCCATCAAGTGAAAATCCGCCACCACTGGAAAACCACTCCGAGATAGCCAAAAATGAGAGAGGTTTTTGTAGAGAGGCTCAATGCAATTCTATAGGATCATATGAGAATTTTCTATGAATCGTGGTATCTGAGTAATAGCATGCTGAAGTTTGCAGCCATTTTGCACTTTGGACCCTTAAGGGATCGATCCGGCGGAACATAGCTCAGAGCGATTCCACGTGTTTCGGTGTGAAAGAGGAAAATGCCTAGCATAAAAATACCTATTCGGATGTGTTGGAATAGTACGCTTGGTCACACGAGTTGCAGAGCGAAAGTTGCACCACTTTACAACTTTGCACTGCTTGAATTTGACACTTTTTCCATCGAGTGAAAATCTGCCGCCATGAGAAAACTGCTCCAAGATAGCCAAAACCGAGAGAGGTTTTTCTAGAGGGGCCCAATGTCTTTCTGTAGGATCAGATGAGAAGTTTGTAAGTGTCATGGTATCCAAGTAATAGGATGTTGAAGTTTGCATCCATTTGCACTTTGTACCCTTAAGGGATCGATCCGGTGGAACATAGCTCGGTGCAATTCCACGTGTTTCAGTGCAAAAAAGGACCATGCGTAGCATAAAAATACCTTTTCGGATGTGTTGGATAAGTTGACTTGGTTACACAAGTTGTAGAACAGAAGTTGCACCACTTTGCAACTTTGCACTGCTTGCATTTGATGCTTTTCCCATCAAGTGAAAATCCACCACCATAGAAAAACCACTCCAAGATAGCCAAAACCAAGAGAGGTTTTTGTAGAGAGACTCAACATGATCCTATAGGATGAGATGAGAAGTTTTTGAGTGTCATGGTATCTGATTAATAACATCCTGAAGTTTGCAGCCATTTGCACTTTTGACCCTTAAGGGATCGATCCAATGGAACTTAGCTCAGAGCGATTCCACGTGTTTCGGTGTGAAACAAGAAAATGCCTACTATAAACATACCTATTTAGATGCCTTGGAATAGTCCTCTTGGTCACACAAGTTGCAGAGCGAAAGTTGCACCACTTTGCAACTTTGCACTGCTTGAATTTGACACTTTTTCCATCATGTGAAAATCCGCCGCCACGAGAAAACCACTCCTACATAGCCAAAACCGAGAGAGGTTTTTCTAGAGAGGCCCAAAAAATTCCTGTAGGATTAGATGAGAAGTTTTTAAGTGTAACAATATCCAAGTAATAGTATGTTGAAGTTTGCAACCATTTTGCACTTTGGACCCCTCACAGATCGATCCGGTGGAACATAGCTCAGAGGGATTCCACATGTTTCGGTGTGAAAGAGGACCATTATTAGTGAAAAAATACATATTCAAACATGTTGGAATAGTCCGCTTGGTCACACAAGTTGCAGAACGAAATTTGCACCACTTTGCAACTTTGCACTACTTGAATTTGATGCTTTTTCCATCAAGCGAAAATCTGCCGCCATGAGAAAACCACTCCAATATAGCCAAAACCAAGAGAGGTTTTTCTAGAGGGGCCCAACAAATTTCTATCAGATTAGACAATAAGTTTCTAAGTCTCACGGTATCCAAGTAATAGCATGTTGAAGTTTTCAGCCATTTTGCACTTTGGACCCTTAAGGGATCGATCCGGTAGAACATAGCTCAGAGCAATTACACATGTTTTAGTGAAAAAGAGGACCATGCCTAGCATAAAAATATCTATTTGGACATTTTGGAATAGTTTTCTTAGTCACACAAGTTGCAGAACAGATGTTGCACCACTTCGCAACTTTGTACTACTTGCATTTGATGCTTTTTCCATCAAGTTAAAATCTGCCACCACAGGAAAACCACTCAAAGATAGCAAAACTGAGAGAGGTTTTTGTAGAGGGACTCAACGCGATCCTTTAGGTTCAGATGAGAAGTCTCTAATTGTCATGGTATCCAAGTAATAGCATGCTAAAGTTTGCAGCCATTTTGCACTTTGGACCCTTAAGGGATCGATCCGGTGGAATGTAGCTCGGAGTGATTCCACGTGTTTCGATGAAAAACAAGACCATGCCTACCATAAAAATACCTATTTAGACACGTTTGAATAGTCTTCTTAGTCACACAAGTTGCAGAGCGAAAGTTGCACCACTTTGCAACTTTGCATCGCTTGAATTTGACACTTTTTTCGTGAAGTGAACATCCGCCACCACGAGAAAACCACTCCAAGATAGCCAAAACCAAGAGAGGTTTTTCTAGAGGGGCCCAATGCCTTCCTATACGATCAGATGAGAAGTTTCTAAGTGTAATGGTATCCAAGTAATAGCATGATGAAGTTTGCAGCCATTTTGCACTTTGGACCCTTCAGGGATCGATCCGGTGGAACATAGCTCGAAGCGATTCCATGTGTTTCAGTACGAAAGAGGACCATTCCTAGCGTAAAAATACCTATTCGGACGTGTTGGAATAGTCTGCTTGGTCACACGAGTTGCAGAAAAATGTGTACAAATTGTTTACATGACCATTATATGACCTCTTTCACATTGTTTACATTTGAAAATTTAAAGTTTGCAAATTTTCATACACAGGCATTTGCAAAACAAGGTGCTACTACACCAAACATGAAATCCAACCTTAAAATGTTTGAGTATATCTCATTATGTAATTAAATTTTATTGCGATGCCTCTAGCACTTCGTTCTCTCAGATCTTTTACAATGTCACTCATACATTCAAGATTCTCTTTAAATGTCTACATCATAGGTGCTCATTATGAGGTTAACTTCAAATGAGTAACTTGAGATTCCCTCGCTAAGCTTCACACGCTCTCTTATAATGGCTTGAAATAAAAATTGAGATTTGTCAAAATCATCAAAATAAGTATGTTGCATTGCTTTTTTGGCTGAGATTCTCTTTGATGGCTCTTAAATCAATATTTTCTGCAATGAAAGATCAATCAATTTTTAGTAGTTTACTTACAAATACGCAAATTAAAAGAGAAAAAGAAAGAGCATCCAAAATGGAAATGAAATAAAAATAGATGGAAGGCACTTATAGATGTTGCATGCAGGCATCAAAATAATGATGTTGCATTGCTTTTCTGGCTGACATTCTCTTGGATGGCTCATATATTTGCTTTTTTTGCAAGGGGACACCAATCACTGTAAAAGAAGATGATAGCATTGGCATCAAAAAAATTAATGTGCATACAAGTATAAATTAATAAGAACCAATGTGCATATACTTACAAATTAATCCAATGAACCATCCAGGTCTGCTCTACTCTTTATTGTGTCAAGTATTTCCTCATGGTTAGACTCACGGACCTTCCATAACATCTTGTTCAAAGGTCTACCCCCATATTCGTTCAAATGAAAATTCGATGCCACAACAGGGTTCAAGTAATGAAGAATTTTACGATGCATGTCAAAGTCTTGAAATAGCCAATGTTTAACACTTGAATGTGGGTACCTTCTAAGCCATGTTTCAGTAACCACAACTGAGCCTATAGGGTATTCGATGTTTTCTCCATCTATAACTGGAGCCTCCAAATTTTTTTTGGTCTCAACACAATGACACAAGTAATATTCTATTCCCTCTTCATTTTCTTCATTTTCAATAACTGCATAAACATGCCCTACATTGATATGTGCAAAAAATCTCTTGAAATTTGTCAACATTACAAATACAGTACAAAGTAAGATATCGATATGGAATTTCAACAGCTAAGAAAGTAGATATATCACCTAGTTGAACTAGATCTGATACGTGGTCAAATTCGAATGATGACTCCATTTGTGTTAGTTCCAATGCCGTTAGAGGGCGATACGTGTGAAGTGGGCTAAGATAACTTGTCAACCATTTGCCAACCCACTCCCCTGACTCACAATCATTCTAGGCTTGCATTGTACATGAAGAACAAAAGCATGCCATCTTTCGTGTATCGATACTCCATGAACCTTAATTTGAGCTAAGGAAAGAGTGTATCTCACTTGATCTTGTTAGTGTACAATAGTCTTCATATGGTGCAATGTTAGTATCATCCATCAACCCAAAAAATCTATGAACTGAAGACGTACCTTCATTACCTAGACCCATCAAAGCATTACACCACTCGACGATTGATTTTGCATCTGTCAACTTTGCACTATCTTTATACTTTAACTCTTCTCATGCTAATGCTCTTTTCACGCATGCTCTTGCACCATCATGCTCCCCCTTTCCATGTCCAACCTCACAAAAGTTCCACATATGTTGAACACCTATAATGACATGCATCCTGCACAACCAGTAGAATATGCACAAGTTGCTGAACTGTGCTGCATAGTTATCAAACCATATTATATGCCCCTCTGAGCCAAACCACTATAGAACATCTAGAAGGAACCTTGCACGAACTCTGGAGAATGTGTGCAATCATTACTAATGTAAAATTGGTACTCCCTCAATACCTTCCTGTGCTCATTTGTACTATCAGATGCATGAACGAATGTTATGTCCACAAATATCGAAACTTGTGTGGAGTTGTAATACTATGGCTACACCTCATGTTGTGGCTATAGAGTGTAGTTCTCTACAAAGTCAACCACAGATACTATGCTTCCAATTGGAAAGGTGTCCTTGCATATCTTGAACTGCATGTCCAACCATTGGGCTCTATGGGTATGCATTGCATACTCAGACAATTACTTTCATGAAATGTGATCATAAATTGGTACACTCGAATCTTCTCAATAACCAAATCACACATTTTTTCTTGAGACCCATCTTTTGTAGCATATGCCACTATTTTATACTTCCTGAACTCTACTAGTTTTTGTCCCACCTCATTTGTGCTTTCCATATGTTGACATACTGGCATACACTGGAAGCTACCGCAACACTCGAATGAACCATCCAAGCATGTTATCTTATAGAATATCTGGCCATCCTCTATTTCACATAATTTTTTTGATAAGAACTCTCTTGAAGATTTTAGTGGGGCTTCTATGCCACAATCCTGCAAAACATCGTTAGTATGCAAATCTAAACATATAAAATGATAAACATCATAATGGTTAGAAAACTTAATATGTAGTCTACAACAACAAGTAGTGCATGTGTGATTTATCTTGACATAAAAATGTTTAAGAATTTCAAAAAATATTTGAGAAATACTAATTTGAGGATAATCATTTTCAAATTTCTGAAAAAATTGGGTTTGAGTCATATCCAAAAAATGCTTTTGATGTGGCTCATGATTCCGACTACAGATTCTCCTTCTTACCACATTCAATTAGTGTTCTCAAGGCTTGGAAAACTTCTCTATTTTTTTGTGATAGTCTCTCTGAGAATGCCCATAATTCATTTGTATCATTGCCCTCAATTCTTTCTCACCTTTGAATGGCTCTTGATAAAGTTTTTCTACTAATTCTCGTTTCTTCACTAGTATTTTTAATTAGATGATCTCTCTTTGTTTGACAGCTTACCAAATTCGATGTAATGACACGTTGGGTGACATTACTATCCTTTGAGCATGAGGCCTTACCCACACTCTCATAAGCATCCATTAGATTCCTCACAATAGTGTCTTCACTCGATGCATTCGATGTTCTCAACCCAAGAGTCTTCATGATGTTCCTATACTATACACCCCGTATCATTTCAACAACTAGTTGACATCTTGCAGTCTCATTTAGCCTTTCAAAGAACCATTCCCAAATCTTATCAGCATATCTTCTATAAGTGCGTCTCGAAATATTGCCTTCCATGTGCTGCAAAATCTCATCATCAATATTAATCAAATACTTTGGCTTTCTATGCAAAATTCTAGGTGGTGTTCTCCTAGGTACATACATCTCAACATTAGAAAAATCATCAATATTTAATTGAGGTGGGCTAGATTGCGTACTTTGATCGAGGGCGGAGAAGAAGACATACCTTGAGGTTCACATGGGGATGATGGCATACCTTCTTCGTCAATTCTGAGTGATGATGTACTATCAACTTGAGATGTGTTGGATGGTGTCCAACAATATTCACTTGCGGTACATGGTATCCATTCATATTCACTTGCAGTAGATGGTGTCTGTCCATATTCACTTGTGCTAGATGGTGTCCCTCCATATTCGCTTGTGCTTAATGGTGTCCATTCATATTCACTTGTCATAGAGGGTGTGTCTCCAACTATAGTATTTGAATCTGTCTTACGATGATGCTTTTGCATTCGTGCCTGTTGTGCTGCCCATTCCCATTGTCTTATTGATGGTTGAGGTTCCTCTACAATTGGATTGTTTTCATCAATCATTTCCAATTTCTTATTTTCATGATATGTCACCACCCGAACTCTCTCCTTTTCTTTCAATGTTTCCTTCTCTTCATCTGTTAGTTTCCTCTTTGTCTTTTTCTTCAGCATGGCGGATAATTTTATCTGTACCATGGTAATGAGACAAATATTAGTTCCTAAGAAATGTATCCATTCAAGTTAATTGAAAAATATATGTTATTAAATGCTTCATTTAAATAATACTTACAATCATCGTGTACAAAATTTAACCTAGCATGTAGACAAATGTGTACAAATTATGGAAGCAATAGGCTGGCCATAGCACATTCCTAACTAAAAGTGAATAACCATGATGGTGATTCTGAAAAATAATGAGTGTAATGGCATTTTGAGTGTTTTATAATTTTGTGGTGTAGGAGCACCTTGACAATCTATGCTTCCATTTTGAAATTTGATTCAATTTTGGGTATCTTCATGTTGTAAGAGGGTCATTAAAGACATTTTCCATGTATCGGTTATATGAGCTTTCAAAGGTGGTTGTTTGTTAGTTATAGGAATTGGGGGGAGTTTTTTTTCATTGAAAAAGGTTTAAACAACCTCCATTGGCTTGAAGGGAGGAATTTTGTTCATTTTGAAATCAATTTTTTTGATAAAAAATGCTCTTTTACATAAATTCATTGTTTATCTGCACTTTTGTGCACTCGTACGCATCTATACAGCCTCCCCTTGATATAAAACTAATATAATATTGTAGTAACATGTCTTAACTCTCTAATGCATCAGTTCTAAGGGCTTAACATTACGTTTAAAGGGAGCAATGGACAATTTTCTGAAACTGCTCATTTCAAGCCAGTCAAGGGTTTGAGTGGGATTTAATTCTGAAATGACCATCCCACCTATTGTTATGACTTTTTTCTTGGTGGGATGGCATGTACATTGTTAGATTAGGGTCTTTTATTGCTCAACATTCCTTGGAATGAAACTAATGACAATAGGATGGGGTTCTTAGCTCAAACAAGCAATTTTCCATGAGAATTTGAGGAACCAAGGAGTGATTTTGGAAAAGTGTTGAAGGAGTGGTCTATGTAATGAACTTTTGACCTTGTGCAGGGTATTTTGAAGATGTTTGATGCTTTGGAATGGTCTGGGAAGGCCCAGGTATAGGATTTTCTATAAATCCTCCCTCTTTGCATTAAAAAATGGGGGTTTTTGTATTGGAAGCCTAGTTGAGTGGGTAAGGTCCTAAGACCTAAAAATTATCTTGTTTTGAGACCTAATTAAAGACTATTTCTGGGTTTGGAAGTCTGCTATGAAGATCTAAGGTTAGTTCCTTTGTAAAATTGGCCTACTTGGAGGCCTAAAATAGTGAAAAGGTCAGTTTTCTTAAAGTTGTCCCAAAGGAGTCATGTGATGGGTTAAGGTATGTCTTGCAACTCTGAAATTGGTGCTAGAATCATTCTTTTATTTTCCTCATGTTTTGGAAAGTTTTGGAATTAAGGGCCCAAAACTGGTTTTGCATAGTAACTAGATTCCAATGGTGAAATGTGGGAAATAATGTTTTTGTTTGTTGTCCAGCTTGGAGGAGTGTTGGGATTGGTCCATTATGCCTTTTTAATCTTCTGAGATGCCTCTTGATGGCAATTTGACATCTTCAATGGTTTTGGGTCCTCTAACTCTGCATCAAAAATGAGTATCACAGTTTGAAGTGTGTGCATTGTTTGGGAGATACATGTGACAGTTTGCAGATGCTTGGCTACTAGTAATGTGGACACTGAACAAAGGAACTAAGTTTGTGTGTAAGGGAAGACTTCTGAAAGGTTTCATTTTTGTTGTACTAACTCAAACAAAGATTTATTAAGCAAATAATGGTTTGGTTGTGCCTTAAGAATTATAGTTTGTGTTTGTAAACAATGGTGCCAATATGAAAGATTTGAGACAATTTGTGAATGACATAATCATTGGTTGATGTTTTGAGGAACCTAGTTAATTGTAATAAGTTATTTTCAAGATTTTGAAGGTGTTTTGAAGGTCCTTAAGGAATTGGGAACTCTTAATGCTAATTTGAGTATACAAATCAAATGTTTTATGAAGGGAAATATAGTTGAATAAGTGTGTCAAGAAAGGTGATGATTTATTCCTTTGTACTACATCAATTTGTGCAGAGGTATTGGAAGGTGTTTGGACCCTTCAGAGGAATGGGAGAGGCTTGGAGTTGTCTAAAAGGATAAATTTTCATGAATGGTTTTGAGTTTCTAATCAACTTTATGCTATGTTACAATCAATTTTATGATGGTTAATCTATTTTTTTGAGTCTGAAAAAGAGTTGAAACCAAGTTCTAATGTTTTGATGAGAAGATGATTGAGTTTGTTTATTGATCTTCAATTTAAGTTAGGGTCAAAATTACCCTTGATGATTTGTGGATCCTAGTAGATGCTCTGCATCAACATTAAAATGGTAATTGGCAAGTGTATATAATTGTGTATATAACGGTAATTTAAAATGTGCATTGACAACCTAAGGTTATAATGACAAACAAAAATGAAATCAAGCCATAATAGAATGAAAGAAAATGTGTAAAGACTTCACATACCTTAAAAACTAGACTTTCAAATGGAGGAGCTCAACCCAATTATGTAGCCTTAGCTTCTTCTTTCTTCAAGCTCCACAACAATTTGACATGTTCAAAAGATTTTTCCCTTCCACACTTCAATTGATATTATATGTCTTTCAACGTGGAAACTCTGCTATTTCATGTAAAGGTGGTAAAAAGATCATGGAAAAGGTGATGGAATGTGAAAAAGATACTTGCACACTTCACAACATCATCAAAAAGCTATTTTTTTGTTGGAGCACGTGCAAAACTAGGGGAATATGCAAACTGTTAGTCTTCAAATCATGGGTATATAGAGTTTTGTACCATTTTAGTGGATTAAAAAATGTGCTCATGTTATAATGCGAGCGCGTTATGTGAAATTTGGTTTTCTTAGTATATAGAGAGGGAGAGAGTGGGAGAGTAGGAGAGAGGGAGATAGAGAGGGAGATAGAGAGGGAGGGAGAGAGGGGGAGAATGGGAGAGAGTGGGAGAAGGGAGAAGTGGAGAGTGGGAGATAGAGAGGAGGGAGAGATGGTGAGAGTGGGAGAAATATAGAGTGGGAGAGAGTGGGGGAGAGTG